>APFE030862134.1:0-12157 GCA_000404065.3 Pinus taeda
TGCGTATTAGTTTGTCTTTGACCAATTTTTTTTGTCATTTATCTATAATTTAACATTAGGAAATTAATTTTTATTATTATTTAAATATATTTATTTGTCAATTGATTGGTTGCGGTCTTATTATGAGCTTTTTAGTAATTTCTTAATTTATTAGTTACTATTAGCACGCAATGATTGCAAGTTTCACGATGGTCGTCATATTCTCCCCGGTCCTTCAGCACGCAATGACTGCAAGTTTCATGCTGGTCGTCATATTCTCCCTGGTCCTTCAGCACGCAATGGTTGCAAGTTTCACACTGGTAAGCATATTCTTACTGATCCTTCAGCACCTCCACTTTCTATAGAGACTCACTATAATCACAATTGTCATCATGGACTTGCGAATCTTTCAGATCCTACAGCATCCCCTGTCCCTTTAGACGTTTCTGGTAATCGATTGAGGATAACCACAAGGCCTTCCAAGAATGTTCTCTCTCTTTTCATTACAATGATATATTGATATTCTAACTGTCCATTTAACACTAATTTAAATCATCCCTATCTTATTTTAGAGGATTTTAGTCCAAAATTACTACCAAGTTGACATTGAAATAGTCTAAAATCAAAACATTTAATATTTTAACCATTTTAAGCAATTTGAAGAGGGAAAATTTGATGTGATTAGGGGTTTAACCCTAATTGTTATCTACCACCAATGGCTTTCACAAACTTCATCCTAAAAAATCCTCTCTCCCTAGCAAGGAAGAATTACTTCTCATTGGGACCTTGTGTGCCTTCCTTAGCTATAAGTGTCACATCCTTCAAGGATGTACTGTTGCGAGGGAACCTTGGAGGGCCCTTACCTCAATACCCTCAAATCATAATTGTAAATTAAACTCATAGATAAAGACACAATAAAACAATTTGCATTCTATAACGGAAATGGGTTAATATTGGGTGCAATTGCCTTTAACCAAAGCTAGCAGATGTTAATCAATGGATTGCATGCCCTAAGAAACTAAATTGAAAGAAAGAAGCTTATATTTATCCTTGTTCCAAGGCTTTGTTAAAAGTGGAATTTTACCTAACAAAGGATAGATAATAGATTATTAACATAGGGTTGTTTTTTTAGGGTAAATTTTGATTTTGCATGAAGACTGAGTCTCCAACATTTGAACTAGGGTTGAAGTCTCTCTCCACTGCTTCATTATGGGTGTATATTTTATGTTACACTTTTAGGGATATTGAAGATGCATTGAGTGAGTTTCACTTTAGGGGAAAATAAATAAAGCACATGTGCATTAGAACTTTGAATCTATTTTGATATGAATTTCAATGAAGGATGCATGAAAAAAATAAAGTTGGTAGCAAAAGAATACACTTGGACTCAAATGATAGATTATGAGTAGGTAGGCTTAAGATGTTGGGCATGCTTCAGAATGAGGCACATAGAAGTGCATTGCATGAAGACCTCCAAGATGTTAAATAAATAAAATGCATGACAATGAGACACAAGAATTGGCAGAAAAGGCCTCAATCCATATTGTTGACATTATATTAATTTGAATAATGCAAATATATATTACATGATTGAAACCACCTCTTTTCTCTCACCTCAATACCTCATCAAGAAATAAAGTAGGAGGAGGCAAAATAGGAATCTAGAAACACACTTATGATAACAACTATATCCTAGAATATGACATACAAAGGTGGTAGTAACACTAGGACTTCACAATTGTATATGAGTAAGAGGCTAACATTCCCCGTGTTAATTGTAAGTCCAAACAATAATGCCAACAAAGAAGTATTTCAAGAAGAAGAGGTAAGAGAGGGAGGGAGGGAAGAAGAAATACATTCAAGTAGTTTCTCCTTTGAACACTAGGCCGAGAAAACAAAAGAGCATGTGAGAGACTTTTCAATCTATAAAAAAATATTATTTTTTCTTTAGAAGAATTATATATACTAGGATAGTTATAAATTAAATGGTTTGTGAATTTTATAGGCATCAATTCACAATAAACATCAAAACACTTACTCTATAATATATCTCATTATTCCAAAATTTAAAAAATCATAAAAATTAACTAAATTATAACTTTATTTTAAATTATTATTAGTATTTGTTATATAAAGAATTAATGTATGGGTTAAATATATATACATTTGAGAAAACATGTAATAAAAATTTACTTCCACTTTATCATAGAGATTCTTAATGTGTAAATAAAGTGTATTATAATACCATGAACCAATACCCAAACTTATTAATATCATATACTAAAAAACCATAACTTATTTTATAGTCAAATATTTTATATATATTTAAATTAAATTAAATTCTATAATATTATTTTTTAATTAAATTAAAATACAAAAATACATAACAGTTACTTTTAAAATAAATATTTACTAGTCATCTATTAATTATCAATAATTAAATTAAACTTCTGAAATCTTATTCCAAAACATATTTTTATTAATAACTAAATAAAAATTTTATTCCAAAATACACTCCTATCAATATTATTAGAACATTGAAGTCACATTCTTCCTAACCATATTATATATGCCATTCAGAGGAAAAAAGATGACTTCCCTAATTGCTAATAAATAAATAGCAATTTTATATCCCAATGTTGTAACTGACAATTTTGTGGGTTGAGTATATGCTAAATAGTTGTGAGGATTTAATGATAATCTCCTCACCCAAGTTCCTGGATTTAATGACAATCTGGTTATCCAAGTTCAAGTCTCATTATGACACAATATGAGACGATACTCTATTATAGAATCACCTTTATCTTGAGTATGTTAAACTCTCAATTCTGCATCATTCTCGATGTCAAGGGTCCTGAGCTTATATCTGCATTCGACATCAGGATGCCAAATAGCTCTGTTCGATCTAGGTTGTATCAAAAGTGTAGATGGTTTGGCGTCTTCTTGATAGTAACCTATGCCATCATTTACAGAGAATCTGCAGATGTAGATCGCTGAAAACAACAAATATGAAAAACTCTTAGGGGATTTACTCACCATCATTTCCGCGGATTTACTCACCATCACATGGTGTGAAGCTTGCAGATTTACTCACCATCACATGGGAATACACTTCTCCTTGTTGCCTAAGTGATCTGTAGGGGGAGTCATAGGAACTATAGTCTACCATTTTGTTTGTCATCTTGAATTATCTTCTTCCTGCCAGGATACCATGTCAGATAAACCAAATAGATACCAAAATCAAGTCCATACCTTAGTGATGTTCAGGGGAGGCTTATGTCATCTACAATATCAGTCCACATTAGCATGTACATGCATAATCATAAGCATATCTGTGTAATAAAATAACATCACAACAACATCATGCATGATCATACAAACTGTATACCTTGATCCCATGCATGGCAACCATAACCTTGACAACATTAGACTTATCCAAAGAGAGTGAAAACATGCTTTGATACCACCCTGTTGTATCAGATATGACTGAAAGAGAGTGCTACCCACTCTGATACCACCCTATAACAGCCTCCTCCCACATTTACCCACTTTCATTGCCTTTGCTGAGGAAAACATCAGCTAAGGGTAACTATGATATGACTCAACCTCCTTCGTGACCTTAACGAAGTGGAGTCGATAACTGAAGACCTTATTGACTTCCCTTAAGTGCCACAAGACCTACAGGAGTAACCCAACCCCTCCAGGTGTCCAACCCCTCAGAAAACTCACTTTTTCCCTGACCTTGAGCCCCAGTCGCTCCCTTGCCAAGGTCTCCATGTGAGTATGGGTTCCCAGTGGCTCCCATAGGCTTACATGAGTGCAACTTTGGAAGTTTTCTGCCAGTGTTGTGCCAACGACTATGAGAATTAAGGCTATTTTCTAGGGTTGGGGCTAAGCCTCTGCTATAAAATCCATGAAACTTCCAGAACCCATAAAATACATGAAGACAATGCTTACAAGCCAAAACTAGTACGAGGACTTGACCTGACCATCCCCACCCGAGATTGACATTTTGTCAAACACTTGGTAGATATATAACCTACAGGCCATGAGTGCTAGTCTAAACATAAGGGACTGAAAACTTAATTGAGGTTTAACAAGAAGGGTCTCTACCTTCTCACATCAGCTGTCATATAATCAATTAGGTCTTGCATTCATTATTTATTTAGTTACAAGCAAAAACATGAATAGATCCATGACTGAGAACTATCATATAACCATGCTTATAACCAGCATATAAGCAAATAAATAACAATAAGGGAACAACCATTAAAGCCACATAATAACAAATACATTTCCTTACAAAAAGCAAGAGAAACTTAGCTTTTATTAAACATAAGAAAATACCGACTAAGTACGGGACTTCCACGTTCCACTCGACCATAGATTGGCTGAGCTAAATCTCTCTTCAACCAATCACCCCCATGCCATATTCCAAGCATGATTGTAGGATCTCATGAGATAAACCAATATAAAGACAACTAAGGGAATCCAGAGGTTAAACCACAACCGCCTTATAATTTCTTCACCATCCTTGAGGAATTTTCTTGTCTCCACCCTAAGGATTTATCGTTTATCCCACCATTACCGGTCAAGGGATTCCTAGGCCTTTGGGAATTTTACTGAGACCACCACATCCTAAATTTGAAAACCATCTGGCAATACAAAGCTCAAATTGGCAATAATCCCATCACACCATGGTTATTCATAAATGGAAAGGCTAGGCTAAAATCCATTGTCGAATCTCAACAACATCTATGCCAATGACAACCAAAGAACCATATACCAACATGCACACACCATGCATGTCAAAACCAACTAGGAAATCACACATGCAATATGTTACCTGCAAGTATTCATGTTGGAGTTGCTTGATCCTTGCCTTCCCTTTGTTTTCTTGTCCTTCTTTGCTTTCCTTTCCTTTCCTTTCCTTGCTTGCTTACTTTCTTTCTCCTCTATGAAGCTAATTCCAAAATTGAATTGAAAAAAAGGTACCAACTAATCCTCATAAGTCTTTTTTATTAATGAGGCCTCTATTTTCTTCAATTTTCCTTCATTTTTTCTCCTCACATGCAACCCGTGACGTTTCACTTTCCTTTTCCCTTAATTTCCATGCTTTTCATTAATAAATTGCTAAAAATGCCATTTTTCCTTTCTAAAGCCTTAGTTGTTTCCTTTTCCAATCTTGCTTAGCCATAAATACATCAAATAATGCCCACTAGGATATTTTTCCCAACATTCAGCTTGGGATAAGTGACCCTTTCCCTTGGTCTTTTTTAACCTTTATTAACTTTTATTATACAATATTTTATCTCGGGGTTGTTACATATCCATCCCCCTTAGGGGAATACCATCCTCATTGTTACACCACACCTAGACCTAGCAAAACTGCTGAAAAGAAAAATAATGGCTATGGACCTTTATAACCCAACTCATTGTAGTGTTTACAATAACATCCTGCTCAAAAGAAAAATCACCATGACAACATGACAATATAAAAGCCATACCGCTTATTGGATCTTTATAACTTAGCTTATGGCGATATTAACAATAGAAAGCATACATAAATTTGTACAAATACCAAGACTCATTTTCCTTCACTGCAAAAGAATGAAGGATACATAGCCACCATCTAATCAACTATCTCCCATGTAGTTTCAACAGGCCCAAAGTGCTTTTAATGCACGCTAAGCTGCTTGAGTGCTCTGTTCCGGAGCATGAGATGTTTCCACTAAAATATGCATTAGGGTTCTAGCCAAGATTATCCTTCTTACTCCACCTGCAATACATACCAATCAATAACATGATCAACATACTTTACATATCTTTTAGGCAAAAAAACATGAAAAAAATCATGGACTTTCACTGTCAGAGGTAGTGCAAGTATGTAGGTCACTGGTCCAATCTTCTCAAGGATCTCAAAAGGAATGTAATATCATGGTGCCAACCTGGAACATGATCCAATCATCAAGGATATATTCTTGGGATTAATGCAAAAATAAACATGCTTCCCAACCTGAAACTCCTTAATTGCCCGGTTTTGGTCTATATAACTTTTCTACCTATCCTGTTCTACCTTTAGATTCTTATTTATAACCTACATTTCCCATTCCATGTCTGAAAACATGTATGGTCCAATAAGTCACATGTTCATTGGATCAATCCAGCTGATGGGAGTGTTACACCTCTTCCCAAACAATGCCTCAAATGAATTCATCCTCAGTGACTCTTGATAATTGTTGTTGTATGCAAACTCAACCAATGGAAGGTACTCCTCCCATCTCCTCTGCTAATGCATGACATACATCCTCAACATATCCTCTACTATCTTGTTGACCCTCTTTTTCTGTAAATATGTTTGTGGATAAGTTGTGTTGAGGACCAAATTTGTACCCAATCCAACAAACAACTCCTTCCAAAACTTGGAAGTGAACTTGGCATCCTTGTCCGACACAATATTCTTCAGAACACCATGCAATCTCACAATCTCCCTGATGAAGGCTTGTGCTACCTCCATGTTTCTCCCTCCCATTCACCAAATCTTGATAGCTTTGCTAGCTCTTGGGAAGGCCCAGAAGGCCTAGGCTTACCAAGTATTATTCAGGGAAATTAACACCGACCTCGCCAATTCATCACAACACTATGTAAAATTGCGCAAATACTGCGAAATTGTGTCATTCTTTTGCATATCGATGCTTCAAAGTTTATCTTTGAGTCACAACTTGCTGTGGTCACTATTATTCTTGAACAATTCCGTTAGCATTTTCCATATCACAAATGAATTTTTTTTTCCATGGATATTCAAGAGAATATGATCATGTATTCCCTCTAATATTATTCTCCTCGCCTTGGCTACATATTTATTTCACTGAGCAAGGTTTTGGACATCAGATGCTTGAGATTTTGCAAAATCCATCTTGATGTATTCTAGAAATCCATTGTCATCCAATACTGCCTCCATATGATCCTTCAATGCAACAAAATTTGGGTGCCTTCAAAGGCATACTATAGCCTTAGTCCATTAAAGACCATCTTCTTAGCTCTGAATAAATCCTGCTGCACTGATCTTCAAATTCAAACCTCTCAGAAACTACTTTTGCTATAATGTGAATCGAACTCTAATACCATGTAGAAATTAGGTTGTAGATTTGCAACTTCTCACAAATTTTTAATTAAAACCACAAGACACAAACCTACTCTACTGCTATGTAAATGTTATTTCACAATTTAGAACATAAATCTCAGACATGCAAGAAGAAATAACACACATGCAACAAGTATTTTTATCTAGGGAAAACATTCTACTAAAAACCCTAATGCTTGCTTCCATTAATCAAATGAATAAATATGTATTACAATTACTTCACTCAATTGAGCTCACCCTGCAAGTGAAAAACCTATCTCTTTACTCACAAAAGGCCTCTGACCCAGACTTAGTCAATTTTTTCTTCGGCTTGAGCTCCTATTTACTTGAACTGTTCCTTGAGGAATTAGTCCCTATTATTTATGAAATTCCTCTAATTGAATTGAGAAATTCCTTAGGCTGATCATATGACTACATGCAGCAAATGTACACACAAGACTAGTCTACAATTGATGTTACACTGCCTTGGAATCTCCACATCAAATGGGTAACTTGAATTCTCTAAATTTATTAGCTATGTTTGGCTAATTGATTAATTAATTGGATGATTAATGAGTTTTACTGAATTCCTACTACACAACTTGACCCTCCACTAGTTCTTCCAACAATTGGAACTAGTTTAATTGAAAACAACCTGAGATAACTGATCTTGATTGCTACAAATTAGCAACCACACATGCAGAACTGAACTCTAACTCGTCCAACTTGAATTTACTAAGTAAACTGGGTGACACAAGTGATGTCTAACAAGTTAACATCATCCAAGTTGTTTACTGATGTCGAAATTTAGATTTTCTTAGTTTAATGAAGGAAAAATCAAATTGATAATTTCTTGCTAAAATTTTCAATAGATATCAGTGGCCATCCACCTACTCCACTGACTCAAAGGAAAATTCTCTATCTTAGGAGGTTTTTTACATTTTTTTTCGGTTGCTAAACTTCGAGGGCCATTTTGAGGCCCTAAATGATATTTTTTTACATGGTAGAGACCTATGCTTTGTTAGTGGAAATGTGTAATTCTTGGCTAGACCTTTCAAACATGCCACCTAGCCTGCCAAACAAATATTGTATGCAAAATTTATGACCCTGGGAAGTTGATTTACTAACTAAACCTACTGGGGCCCATAATCCCTTTGGCTTTTCATCTCTTAGGGTTAGGTTTTTCAATATTTGTGTTTTCCTCATTGCTTGTGATGTTAGAATGGTCCTTTCGACCTTATTGTAACTCACTTTCGTGAAGGCATGTAGTTGTCACATATCTACTTAGAGATAAGCTACCACCATTCAAGCTAGTTTGTTTCATTATGAATTTCTACATTTTCAACACCTTCCATTTATTAATAGAAGACAAGTTTCACTATATATTTATGCTTTGGTTATAAATTTGTATTTCATTTTGTTCCCTTCAAAAATCTAGATCATAAGTATTTGGAAATATGGATGACTTGAATCAAGTTCCAACTACTAGGGCCATATCCAAATGTAAAACACTTGATGGCAATGTATCTAACATTTGGCATCCAAAGAGTTTCAACTGGTATTCTCATAAGCTTGATTCTAGATCCAGATATAATAATCACCTAACACATCATTGTTAGATTAGTTGACACATTAGCACAATTTTTTAAATAAATGTCGCATGCAATGTGTGAGATATGACACATTATACTCCACATCAACAATAATGTGCATTGAACCTTGAAAATCCATATCAAGAAATGCCACATATCAAATGAAAAACCAATAAGTTTAAAGGAAAGAAGCTTCAATAGCCATATTTCACATCTCGGTATTCAATGGCTTGAAACTAATGATATTAAGTGTTCCACATGAATCCAAATACATTATGTTTGGTTTCAATCCAACTTGATTGAACTTGTTTGAAAAGAATCTAGATCTGGAAGTACAACACTAACATTTGGTATTCAAATGACTCAAATTAATAATATTTTCCTTTGATTTGGATTGAGATTACCCATATTAAAATATTTGGAATCTGAAACAATTAATCTAATCAATTTATGAATCACGTTATGATACTCTGTAAAATCATTTTCATAAAATTTTGACATTTTACAAATAATAATCTTTAAATCAAATTTAAGCAAATTGATATCATCAAAACAAATTATGAAAAAATTATAAAAAATGAAAGATGAATCAAATTGTAAATATGTACAAATTTATTAAAATTTAAATTAAATGATCATAAATAATTAAAATTCACAAAAGAAAGAAAAGTTAGAAGGATCCCATTATTTTATGAATAATTCATATAATGATGGGGGCTTGTTGTACAAGCTACGACATATGGCCAAGGGTTATGAAAGATAAGCCAAGGGATTGAAAATCCTATTGTAGTTGGAAATGGGCCCAAGCATGGAGGCTTGGATAGTGGAATAAAGAGTTTGAATAAGTCAAAGAGTACCAAAATAACCTTTTTTAAGGAAAGAGGGATTGAAAAAAGAAGCAAATTCGATGGAAGAAAAGGAAACTAAAAATGGAATCGTAAACAAGCCATTCCAAATTGCATATAGAATTTTAGACGAGGGAAACCAAGAGATTTTTCACCATCCAAAACTACACCAACCCTTGGGGGACCAAACAAACAAATTGGAATGCATAAGGAGAGACTAAAGAAGTATCTTGAGGTATCTATAGTTTATTTCTATTTCAAGAAGATATGCCACAACTATTATGTTTGTTGGCACTTTATTCCATGTTCTTTCAACGGGAAGAATGACAATAAAATTTATGCAAAATAACCACAATTTTAGAGGAACATTGATGATAAGAGAATGTCAAGTAGCCTTTATAGTAGCAAGAATTTTTCCTAGCACTACAAGTTCAATGGATACTGTAAAGCCAAGTGTTGGAGGTTTCATTTAGAACTTCATCTCAGGAATTACAGAACCAAAAAAATGTTTTGAGAGAAAAGTGTGAAGGGAAGGAAGAAGGAGAAACCCAAGCCCCTATAACCCTTAAAACATACTAATTTTGACCCCTAACATCTACTATCTAATATATCTTCTAACTGTGAGAACTATATCCCAAAAAGCATAATGCTATCATCCTTAACACTTGAAATGTAATCATTATCACTAATAAACTCTAAACCATAACAAATATACTTGTTAACTAGTAACATTTATGATCCATAACCTAATACCATATACAAACATATTCTCTAACTCCTATATGCCCTAACCCATAACCTTTAGGACACGCCCAAAGCCTTTTCATTTTTAAACCTTAAACCAAATAACCCCTATCCCTAAATGCATATATCCTTTGGACTTAGCATTAATAACAAAAATTCCTAAATTAATATATCCACTATAGCTGATAACTACTATATTAACTTATAATCCTTAACACTCTGAAAACTCCTGATCCTTATAAATCCTCACCTTATAAACCCTTAAAAAAAACCCCCAACCCTTAATAACTATCCGTAATAAATGCTAACACATAATTCAAAACCCTAGTTTCTAACCCAAATAATCCTTAATTCCTCTATCCCATAGCCCCAAACATATATAAATCCTAATAAACTCCATTGTATGACCTTATGAACCTTAATAACTAACCCACAATCCTTAATCCCCATACTCACTAAGTTTGAACGTTGGCCCCATTTAATGCTCACCATGCGATGTCAGTGGATGACATTGGTGATGGGCGTGTTGGAAGATGTTCCATGACATTTCAAAAGAGTTTCGACAAATATTCCATAGATGGGAATGAGGAATTATGACAATGAGACTGTATGATGAGTGTTGATGTAAACATTGACCATCTCAAGGATTATGCAGGGATGTCACACATCCTTAAATCGTAAAACCCTCACATACCATCAAGGCATGTGCCTAGCCCAACCATGTTAAATTTCAATGCATACAAGAATAGTTTGAAGAAATTTCAACATTGGCCCCATTCACTGCTGACCGTGTGACTTTGGTAGATGACATTGGTTATGGGCGTGTTGGAAGATTTTCCATATTGACATTTCAAGATAGTTTCGAAAATATTCCATAAATGGGAATGAAGAATGATGAAAATGAGATTGCATGATGAATGTTGATGCAAACATGGACAATCTCAAATATTATGCAAGGACATTACACATCCTTGAGTCTTGAAGCCCTCACCTACTATCAAGGCATGTTTCTACTCTAACCGTCAAATTTTGATGCATACAGGAATAGTTTGAAGAAAGTTCAATGTTGGTCCCATTCATTGCTCACTATGTGGCATCAATGGATGACATTGGTGATGGGTGTGTTGGAAGATGTTCCTTGACATTTTAAGATATTTTTGATAAACATTCCATATATGGGAATGATGAATGATGACAATGCGACTGCATGATGAACACTGATGAAAACATGGACAATCTCAAAGATTATGTGGGGAAATCAATCACACTTGAGTCTTCAAACCATTGCATAATGTTAAGGCATGTGTATAGTTTACCAATGTCAAATATCTATGCATACAAGACATTTCTACGCATTCACTGCTCATCGTGCGACATCGTTGGATGACATTGGTAATGGGCATGGTGGAAGACATTCCATTAAATTTCAAGAGTTTCGATAAAGGCCTAAATCCCATAACCCCTATTCCTGCATTGACCTTTAAATCTGTAAGCCCTAATTCCTAAAGTACCCTTAATCCCTAAACCCTACTTAATCACTCATCTCTTAACGCAAAATCCCTAAAACCCCTAACCCCTAAGGCATCGACCCTTAAAAGCTTAATCCCTAATCCCTTAATCCATAAAACCTTATGCCCTAGGCATGACTTAAACATTAATCCCTTAACCAATCATCCTGAAGCCATTAAGCTACCTAACCTGTAAGCATCAAATCTCTTAGCTCTTGACCCTTAATCCATTAAAACCTAACCCCTAATCCCTTAACCCTTAATCCCTCAAGCCCAAATCCATAAATCCAATAATACTTAAATCCCCTATCCACTTAAACCCCAAAACCTTAATTATTCGACTATTTAGGCACATATGACGCTAAA
>APFE030862139.1:0-118971 GCA_000404065.3 Pinus taeda
ACATTTTCAAGTGTTATATTTATCCAGATGACAGTTAGCAGGCAGTTCCTATTTGAAGTACTTCAAGCGACGCATGACTAACTTCCCCCTCTTCCTCTTCCCCAAATCATTTACTAACTTCCCCTAAAGAGGTCAAGATCTGCTTGATATCTCTTAGTTTCATCATTTTCCATATAATTTGTCTTGGTAAAGATCTGCTTTACTCAAGGAGGGTCCATACTTTCTCTACAAAGTTCTATCTCCCCTTTAAAGCCTAAGATCTCTGAAACTTAGCGCTTTCTTCTCATTTCCATATTAACTCCTGACATCATTATGTAAATCCTTATTTATCTCCCTTCCCCCTACTAAAACTATGGTAATAATTCCCCCTATGTAAATATCCCCTCCCTCTGGTTGAAACATAACCATAAGTATCTCCTTGGGAATTACTAAGTCACCTGGATCTTAGTACGAACCCTCATCTCTGCATAAAATTCTCCTCCCAGGTGTTTGGACTCCTTCCAAAACACAAAAACCCCCTCCAAATGCATTAACCAACCCCCCCGCCCATTTCTTTGGAATTTATTAATATTTGATTAATAAATAACCAACGCGCCAAACACATTAACCCGAAAAACTAAAGTTCTAACCTGCTCGCGCCATGAAATATTAAAGTTTAACTAAACCCCATGCTTCTTCTCCGCCCGACCACCGTCGGATCAGCCCTCCCAGATCCGATGGCTCTTATACATATCGGGCGCCCTTTTGTGAGTGTTCGTTAGCACCCGACGTCCGACGGTTTTACCGACGTACACCAGGACAGCTGGCAGCATCCCATTGCATCAAGCCGCCCCTGACAAAAACCACCTCCGTACCAAAGGCGGTCCGATGCATACCAAAACTGCCCTCCCCTCGTGTAACAGGAGCGCCGCGTCACCCTGCCACATCGCCTCCACCTCACCCCTTCCTGCCTGCGCCTGGCCTCATGTCACCCTGCACTGTGTCCGCCATGTCACCACCCGCTGTACTGCACGTCACCCTGCTGACGTCATATCCGTACAGGGGGGGGGGGGGGGGGTCCCACTGCTGACGTCATTCGCTGTACCACTGACGTCAGCAGTTGAAAAAGGAAACGCGCAAGCGCAAAAATCAAGCTTCGGAGCCCCGGATCGAAATTCTGAGGCAGTTTTCGAAGCGCGATTATCGCGCATCGCTACGGGAAATGGGCCATATTGGGGAATATTTTGATTCCTCAAGCATTTTTGCACCGAAAAAGGTAGAAAAGGCCCGATTTTGCAGTTTTGAACGTATCAAAAGACAGAGAGAGACCCGGTTCAGAGATTAAAGAGTATCAGAGCAAATATGCGTCCAAAAACCATGTCAGAGAGTATCAGTGTAGTGGCAAAGTGTATCAGCCGAGATCTTCTCAGGGCTCGAGGCGAATGAAGCATTAAAAGGAAAACCATAAAAGTCAAGGAAGCATTCAAATCTCACTAGCACAAATGACTGCACATTAAACTCACAGAAGATCAGTGGATCAGAACTCAATGCACAGTTATTACAGAACCACTGCACCAAGTCACAGAGGAGGGGGGGGGCAGGGGGGGGGGTCCCACTGCTGACGTCAGCAGTTGAAAAAGGAAACGCGCAAGCGCAAAAATCAAGCTTCGGAGCCCTGGATCGAAATTCTGAGGCAGTTTTCGAAGCGCGATTATCGCGCATCGCTACGGGAAATGGGCCATATTGGGGAATCTTTTGATTCCTTAGGCATTTTTGCACTGAAAAAGGCAGAAAAGGCCCGATTTTGCAGTTTTGAACTTATCAGAAGACAGAGAGAGACCTGGTTCAGAGATTAAAGAGTATCAGAGCAAATATGCGTCCAAAAACCATGTCAGAGAGTATCAGTGTAGTGGCAAAGTGTATCAGCCGAGATCTTCTCAGGGCTCGAGGCGAATGAAGCATTAAAAGGAAAACCATAAAAGTCAAGGAAGCATTCAAAGCTCACTAGCACAAATGACTGCACATTAAACTCACAGAAGATCAGTGGATCAAAACTCAATGCACAGTTATTACAGAACCACTGCACCAAGTCACAGAGGACACCACATCAATTCACTTTTTGATCCAGCTGCCTTTGGTGCAACCCAAAGAAGACTTACTTGCATTCAATTCCAGCATAAGTTAGGTTTTGGAAAGCTTTTTCCTATAGACCTGTTTAGGTCAGTTGTAATAAATACTATTAGATATTTTACCTATATATACGACCCTAAAAAATGTAGTAAGGGTTGGTTGGTTAGTCTTTGTTGGTTGGAAGTTTTGCTTGAGTAGAGACTCGCACTGTAAATGTGATAATTTCTGTAATCAAAGACTGCTGAAATGCATGGATTTTGAAATTGTCTGCTGTGTCTAATTGGCCGAAGAGTGACTATGGAATTCCTGTGCTTCTACATGGTTCAATAAGTGTTCCCTAACTCTGTTTTAGTTTTTCTTCATGTTTGTTTTACCATCTGTGTTCTACCATCCGAATTTACAGAAAAGAAGAATACTTTAGGATTTGCTTGGCAGCACCCTATGCTCAATTTATGTGATTTCTATATGTTTTCATCAGGAATAGTTATGAATATGCATACTTAAATGATCATGTTTACACTATTTCTTTCACATATGAATGATTAGTTAGGAATTCTTAATTGCTCCTAGATAACCATACATTCATTTCCCTTCTCTGTTAGTTTGAGGAAATATTCTTAATTGCCTTTCGTCTCTAACTTTCATCCCATCCTTTCAGAAATTGGTATTGTTTCACGTGTAGCTATCCTGCTCTATAATCCTCTTGTGACCAAGAAATGCAACAGCAAGCCTCAATCCATGACTCCATGCCCAATGGTTTGAAACTTATCACACTGTCCCTTGCTTCTCTGCTTGGAATTATCCTCCTTACATCTATCTCCACCCAAACACCAACAAAACCCACTGAACCCAATAGCTAGCCTAAAATCATCATCAACAAAGCTAAAACATTAAGAGAGAGCCCTCTCTGATTGCAGGTGGGCTAGAACCTGCAATCCAAAGATTGGTTTGTGGTTACCTCGGCCGTATCCCTTCAGGAGCTTAGGGACAACCTGAGTGATAACACCTTGGTCCATTCAATTGCCTCCCAGGAAGCCAGGATGAATCTCTCACTGACAAATTCAATTTGTTCTGCTCTAGAACCTTGCTGGCAGGATCCTCTTCCAGCCTTCATCTAAGGACCTTTCTTATCATATTTTAGACAACAATCAATAGAGTGATAGGATGTCAACCTCCTATTGGATCCCTATCATAACTTTTGAGAATGAGTTTGAGTACTAATTGATTTGGATGATATATTCCTTTGTCACTAGGGGCATGAATTCATAGCTGAGATTTAAGGCAAATCATGTTCCTTTCAATTAAAATCCAGGTGTTAATCATTTATGACTTGATTACTTCAGTCAATCAATGCCTTAATAAAAAATTTTCATCTCTGGCCACAATTTATCGAGTAGGTCTCCATAAGTGCCGAGATTTAATGGAATTCATGCTCCCTTACTTTAAACTTCAGGGCTCAATCATCAATGCCCTAATCATTGGAGCTAATCAGTGTCTTAATTGAATGTTTCTCTCTCTGGTTGTGGTTCATCTAGTGGGCTCTTCATAGGGTCCTTCCACCACTATTGTTTCCCTGCCAATCCACCTAACCAAGTTTTTCCATGGGGGGGGGATCTTAAATTTTTTGCTTTCCATGTAGATTTTGTTATGAGGTCAAAGGCACCAAACATTCACATCCAACCAGTTAAAACAGCGAACAAAGACCCCAATCAAGAATGTCACAATTCGAGATGGAGAATTTAATCGCTTAGATCCTATAAATTATATGTTACTGACAAAACCCTAATATGGGATCTTCGTTTTTTCTCTAGATACTTGATATATATGTTGGATGAAATACCATCTCAATCAAGCTCTGTTTTATTAATTTAACTTTCCAGGTTTTTAGTTGGAATTCCAAGACTACTTCTTTATTATTTTATTTTTTCTCTCAGTTGTTTGGATGAAACTCTGTTCTGACATTTTTGTGCTTTTATTAGCCCCCTTCGATGAAAATTGAAACTTCAATCAATTTTTTCCAAATTTTATTTAGATGGAACCCTGTTATGAGAATCTGATACTCTTACATGTAATATATTATCCTGCACTATGGATTTTGTTTTCTGGTGTCTTTATTGGAACCCTGACACTGATATTGTGTTTTGATAAATTTCATGTTATTGTTTCTTATGAACTCTATTTTTTTTTCTTTTTGGTTTGAAAGTGTTTGAGGCACTTACTTGGGGCTACAGTTTCCAAATTAAGTCATTTATATGGTTATTTCATGTAGACATTTGAAACTAATTTTAAATTATTGTAATTCATTCTATCTAATCGATCTATGAATGTGCAGCTGCACTCCTATTAGCTGAACATGAAAAATCGTTGTAATTGTTTTCCCAATATGTTTCAGTTTAAAGGAACTTCCTTTCAAAAATATAGTTTTTATTCGCTGAACATGAAAAATCGCGGTAATTTTTTTCCCAATATGTTTCAATTTAAAGGAACTTCCTTTCAAAAATATAGTTTTTATTCTCGGCTATGTCTAAGATAGACATGTGAGATTATCCTGCACCATGGATTTTATTTTCTGGTGTCTTTGTTGAAACTGTCATATTGATATTATGCTCTGATAAATTTCATGTTATTGTTTCTTATGAACTCTATTTTTTTTCTTTTTGGTTTGAAAGTTTTTCAATCGCTTAATCTCACGGCAACGAAAGCATGCAGCGATGGCAAATTTTAAACTTGAGTTTTAGTCAAGTTTATTAAGAAACATAGTTTGCAGATATTTTTAATTTAGGAACACTCTCTGACCTTTTTATCCGAGGACACAACAAATCTCAACAAACGAGGCCACTCTCTGAATTCGATCCCAACAGCAATCACCAACAAGCCCCAAACGTTGAGCACACAACTGATCCTTGGAGTGTAGAAAGCATAGCTGAGAAAGCGGAGTGAGTTTTCCTGGTTATCTGGTTACCTGGTGAGCTACAGGAGATGCTGGGTTGAATTGGTGAGGGAGTAACCCGCGGGGATTTTTTGAATTCAAATTCCATGGTGAATTAACTTCCCAGCGGCAAGACGCAATGTAAATCAGAATGTATGTCAGGAACCTGTCAGTTGTTGACATTAATGCGGAGGGTGGCGGAGCTGGATGGAGCTCGCGAAGGCTGGCGAAGGGCGGAGGAATTGCCGGCGGCCAGAGCCAGAGGTTTTTCTGGGCGGTGATGGAAACCGGGCAATTCCTCCGCCTGGGTAGACTTCTCTGGGCCAGACGGGGAGGGAAGGAGGGATGGTGGGTTATGAGGAAAGAGGACAATGAGAGGCTAATATGAGAGAAATTAATGATGTTTTAAATTTGATAGTTGAGGGAATTAGATTGATAGATCAGAGGAAGCTAATTTCTATTGATTTCAAGGTTAACGTTTTTGTTTAAGTTACAAAGGTTTTTTAACAATTTATAAAGCCTTGTTGACATGTCGACTGAAACAATGATTTTTTCCACCTAGAATTTCGGTGTCTTCAACATAGATATGATGTTTCTTTTTTACAAAATGTTCAACTAAGCCTGAGGAACGAATATTTTGATGTTTAATCTCTGTAATGAGTTTTTTTACTATATTCTTGAATGGTCTCCTTGTTTCACCAATATAGCATTTTCCACGGGCATAGGTGACTTTGTAGACTTTGTTTTATTGATGGATGTCAATATTATGCTTAACTAGCCTCATTCCTTGTTTCATAGTAACATGATGTTTAAACTATGTTATGATATTATTTTTCTCTAGGACTCTTGCAATTTTATCATTAGTTCCTTGAATGTGGGGAAGGTATGCCTTTCTACCATTGTCGTTAGGAGGATGGGTCTAGCATGACCTATTTATTCTGGCAAAACTCTTGTTCATGTATGTCCCCTTATACCCAATTCTTAATACCTTTTTCTAAGTGCTCAAGTTCTTTCTCGAGATGTTTTCGGTTGAAAATTATAATTTCTCTAATGGCCAAGGTATTTAATATCCCTATTTTTTTAAGCGGTGGTAATGGGAACCAACATGTAGTTAGTTTTTAGCATGGGTATTTTTTTGAAAACTTGACATTTGAGTGTGTCATCCTATAATTTAGGTAACAAGACATCAAAAAAGGGAATACTTGCATTGTCCTCAATGTCTATGGTAAATTGTATTTCCTCAGAGATACAATTAAGGTGGTCCATAAACTTATTAAGCTTATCTTCTCCATGGGGCCATTTAACATTAGTGTAGTACACAAACATCTTCCACCATCTAGCTTTGAGTTAATAGGAATCAAGGGCTATTATTTCAAACTTTTATATATAAAGGTTACCAACAATGGGTGAGACTGGGGATCCCATTACTACTCCACTAATTTTCTCATACTATTCACCCGCAAACTAAAGAAAGCACCTCTTAAGTAGACTTTAGCCAATATAATAGTATTAGGATCATAAACTTCTTTGAGCACCTATACTACTTCATTTAAGGGAATTTTTGTGAAAAGTTGGACAACATCAAAGCTAAGAATAATGTCTTCGAGATCATTTCTTTCTTCTTTGATGATCTCAACAAAATGGACTTGAATTTTAATAAATAAATCAATGTTACCAACTATGGGACCCAAAATCTTGGCAACAAATCTAGCAAGTTCATACGTAATAGAGCCAATAGTATTAACTGTAGGTCAGACAGGAACTCATTTTTGTGTATGTTAGGAAGGCCATAGATTCTTGGAGTAGGAATGCCATAGATTATTAGAGTAATTTCAATATTGGGGGATATAATTTTTTTTTTGTATCATCATGACTAGAACCTTCGAGTTCCTTTTCAAAATATTTAATAACCTTAGCTATAGGGTTACTCTCCAATTCCCTATATTGTTTTTGTTCTTAAGGTCACGCATCCTTTATGTTATCACTTGGCTGGAAAGGGTTGTGCTGTATCAATCTTCAACCAATTGTAACTATTTTAAACCGACTTTTAACTGGAAGTTAGTCCTTATAGTCTGAGAGGGCTCCCTTAAAGTATTTATAAAATGATTGTGTTAAACTCAAAATTTAGATGACTAACTCTGATTTCTTTTTGTGATTTTGTAGGTGAAGAAAAATGTGATGACTGCCACAATTGGGCATGGTGTCAAATTAACACAAGATATGATAAAAAATAGTGTTTAATGGAAGCTAAGGCATCTATAGCTTTAAAACTGATATAAATGAACACCCACAGTTATACAAAGTAAATGAAAGAAATTGGAGTTGTGTGATAGATTTCCAAGTAATCAAGATTCTATGTAAAACTTGGAAACAACATAATAAAAACTCATAAAAGCCATAATAAAAATCTTAGTACAAAAACAAAATGCTGCAGATTTTCTATTAAAAGAACAAAATATCACAGAAGTCCAGCTTCTCACATTCCCAATCAACCCTTCTCATAGTTGGAAATCTCCTTATTTATAGAGAAAGATCTCTTTATATATCTTGCCACCTGGGTCAAATTCAATCCATTGTTCTAGAGACCTGTTCCTATCTAATTAATAAAACTTTGAGACTTCATAGGGATTTATGTTACAATAGAATTCGAATACAAATGGAAGTCATATGAACAGAGCCTATCCAACAGTTACAAATTTTTAGGAAAATAAAATTGTTGTAGCGTTGGCGCTGTATTTGTGGAAATTCATAGCATCCGGCCTTTCAATTTCTAATGCGTTGTTTCCATGCTTTTAAATGAGAAATATTGTTTATCCTGCTGATAGGCGTGTTATTTGTTGATTGAAACGTGTTCGAAAGTGCCATTATTGTCCGTTGTGTCTCTGTCCTGTTTTCTTGTTGTCTCTATGTGATGACCATGCTGTTGGATATCTGCCGAAAAACACCTTCGCTGTCCTATTTTCTTGTTTTCCTCTTTGATGACCAGTTTATCCTGCTGATAGGCGTGTTATTTGTTGTTTGAAACACGTTCAAAAGTTCCATTACTGTCCCATTGTGTCTCTATCCTATTTTCTTGCTATCTTTGCGTGATGACCATGCTGCTGGATATCTGCCGAAAAACACCTTCGTTGTCCTCTTTGATGACCATGTTGCTGAAAAACATCCTCGCTATCCCACTGAGCGGAAGTGGAATGGACATTTCAATGTTCATTTATCTAATTCGTTGTTCCAGGATGATTCGATCCGGGCCTATGATTATCGCAATACACCATCGAAAAGAGAAGGGGGGCTTTAACACTAATTTTATGGTGATTTTCCAATAAGTCGGACCTAAAATTACTCAAAACAATAATACATAACCTTTCAGATCCATCACAATAGCAAGTCAAAAGGGAGTTCAGTGGAGGAGGGAATTATGTGTGATCCCCGATTATGATATCGCAATCAACGGGGGAAAGATTTATCACGATCAACAGGGAGGTGGAATAATCACAATTTGTCGGGAATACCTTATCACAATCAATGGGTGGAGTGGTAATGGGATGTGAATATGATATTGGAGGGGGACTTGCGATATCACAATTGGCAGGGAAACAAATTTATTGCGGTAGGCGAGAAAGTTTGTCGTATGCGATATCACAATCGCAAAAGGAAAAGAGAAATGGGTAGGGATGTTTTTGTAAAGGGAAAAAGGGTTAATAGCGATAAAGATTTGTGGGTCCCAACCTTTTAAAAGTCTTACGACATGTTTTATTAAGGTTTCAAAGAAATTTCAAAGGGGAATGAGGGAAGCATGACTAGAGTTGGAAAAACAAAGGGTTTACAACTAGAGTTAAAAAATGGGTCATTGTGGCTAGAGTTTTCAGAAAACAAAGGGAAAATTGGGGTTATCATAGATAACAATGGCTCCAATGGGGATGTTGTGCCCCTGTGGTGCAACAAAGAACTAGTAGACCAATTGCATTATTGAAAACTAAAAATTGACAACATAATATCCAAGTTTTTATGGCCTTCACTTCGGGCGCAAACTTGTTAAATATATCATCCACACCTACAAATGAGAAAAACAGAAAAATAGAATATATAGAATGGTATTTCTTTCAATTGGATCAAGAGATATAATGTTTGAGAAACCCAAGATTAACAGGTCCTCCTGCATATAGTTGACCATCCATCTCTTGCAATATAAATGTATTATTCCCCTAGTAAGCTGAAATCTTATACGGCCCCTTCCAGAGATTCTCAAACTTGTCGTGTTTTCCTTTATCTTCAATTTTCGCTTCCCACTTCAAAACTACATCTTGAGGATTGGAATTTTCTGCTTTGATCTTTTTGTCAAAAGTCTTTTTGATTATGTTCTAAGATCGTTGATGGTTGTTGTAAAATTCTTCTCTTTTTTCCTGCCGAGCAATTAGTTGGTTGATCCTCCTTTGGATAGCATTTGGTTCTTCCTCTAGTCCCTGCAAAATTTTCATGACCAGAACTCCAAGAGAACTAGGAAAAATAGTTTTAGTTCCATATACTAACTCATAAGGAGAAACTCTTATGGATATTTTAGTACAAATTAGGTTAGCCCATAGAGAAAATTTTAGCTTTAAATGACATGACCTTTTATTTTCCTGCAAAATCTTTTTGATGATTCTAATTAGCCTTTTGTTCGAAGATTCAACTAAGACATTACCTTGGGGGTAATAAGTTGTAGAATGACCAAGAGTGATATTATACTAGTTACAAAAACTTACCAACCTTTTTTATTTGAAAGCCTGACCATTGTCAGTGATGATCTTCATGGGGCAGCCAAATCTTGACATGATGTTATTTTCTAGAAATTTAATAATGATTTCATATGTAGCTTGTCTTGTGGGAATTGCTTTTATCCACTTTGTGAAGTAATTAGTGGTTGTTAAGATCCACCGATGTTGGCCTGAAAAGTAGAATGTATTTCTCCAATAAAATCTACCCCCCACTGCTGGAAAGGGGATTCCACAAAAACAAATTTTAAAGGCAATGAGAACAACTTCCTTTTCCCTTCAAATATTTGACATTCATGACAAGTAGAACCCTTTTTGTATACATCTTTGAAAATTGAAGGCCAATAAAATCCTGCTTTGATTATCTTATTCATTGTTTCTCTCCATTAATGATGTCCTCCACAATCACCTTTATGAAACTTTTCAATCACTTTTTCAGCTTCATCTTTCAATAGACAATTAGGAAGTATTCCACCTAAATCTTCCCAATACAAACATTTGTTCAAAATACAATATATTAATGATTTGAACTTGAAAATTTTGGATTTTGATTTTGTTAGTTTAGGAGGGGCTCTAAGATTTTGCAGTACAAAGATAACATATTTATACCAATTTGACATTGTCAACTTTTCTTTGACAAGGATCAGCTCTTCATCTTCAATTGTATTTGAATTTTCTACTACGAAATTAATATCTAGACAGTGAAAATTTGATTGAGTCATCAACTTTGCCAATCCTTATCCTTTTACCAATTTTGTAGGCTTGATTTCCAGATCATACTCTAGCAGAGTAGCAATCCATTTACTCATTTTACAATTTCGATGAGCTTGGGTTAACATGTCCTTTACTACAACATTAAGTACATATGGAATAATGTGTCAATGAACGACATACACCTTGAAATATTTAAGAGCTTTCGACAAAGCATAAGCTTGTTTCTCCATGATGTTATATTTCAATTCAGAATTTCCAAGTGTTCTACTGAAAAACGAAATAGGTTGTTCATAACCTTGATGTCCTTTCTGCAACAATACTCCAACAATTGTGTGTTCTGAAGCAAAAGTAAAAAACAGAAAATGCTTTGAAAAATCAGGATTTATGAGGACTAGAGCTTAAATAAGAGCCATTTTATTTCTTTAAATGAATGTTTAGCCTCTGATGTTGATGGCTTGGGTGCAGGCGTTAGGGACAATCTCCCTAATCTGACAGCAATCTCCTGAACATCAGCCTGAATTTCCCTTGAAGCGTCTTCAGGCGTATCAGTCATTAAACTGACAGCTTCATTCTTTTCCTTAAAACCCACAAACTTCGCTTAATTGACAAGTAGAGGATTTATTCCCTTCTCACGGTAATTCTAAAAGAATTATGCCAAAATACTATTGGAGGTTTTAAGGAAGAATTATGTATCCAAATTCTCTGTTGGCGGCTTTCTACTGTCTTATATATTGTTGCGCTCCTCGACCTATAGTGTTTCCTCGACAAAGCAAAACTGCTGGAATGTGCTAACTCCAATGTCTCAATTACAAGATTTATTGATCTTTGGGCATTCTAAACTTCTACAATCTAATGATCGGATATGCCTTCAAAGATATAGATACATCCATTAATAAAAATAACGGCCCCATTTTACACAAATAAACAAAAATGGAGATAGTTTATTCCTTGGAACAAATCAAGGAACGCTCTCTGAATATCACCACATGAAAAGAAAATTTCTTTAATCTTTAAATTTCAATTGCACATCCAGAAGATCCTTCAAAACTTCATATGTCACAAAAGTGATTGATATTGACGGCACCACCTTCACTGAATTCGGAACCACGCCCCTATACAATGCACCAAAACCTTCATTCCTTACAGTTTGTCTGAAAGCATCAACCATACCAGAGTATTGAAGTCTTCCTGTTCAGATGAAGACCTTGCTGGAAACAAGCCGTTAACAAGCTTATGGATCTGACCCTTATAAAAATCCGCTCCGGTAATCTGAAACCTCACATGACAATTCCCAAAGCCCTTCTATGGTGTGGTATTGGTTTCGAACCAATAAGGTAAGAACCCATATGAATAAGTTTCCACGTCGCCACAGTTCCCTTAAGAGAGTATTGTATTTACTCTGCGTAAACAGAGTTTTCCTTTGACTGTAATAAAATGGGATTAAGTGGCGGTAGCAATATGTTTTCACAATAAAAAGGAACAAACCAAAACGAATTAGAATGCTCCAATACACAGTAAGTATCAAGCAGAGAATAGGAAGGTAATTCAAGTCTTTCAACACACAGTATAATAACTATTCAACGCTTCAATACACAGTCCAAATAAGCTATTGGATACATGCATATTATCAGAAACCCATTGCACTATAAACGCCGGAGAGTTTCAAAAATCATACTTTGGCACTCACTCTTCCCCCATGCGAGCTTTACTGCCTCTTTATTCATAATTAAGGATAGGCCTTCTCGGTCCTTATCCGATACAAAAACATGCTTTACATAACGATTTAAGGCCTGAAGCTTTATTCTCCACTCTATCCTATTTTTTTAACTGAAAAAGATAGCATGTTTTATTCTCCACTCTTATCCTATTTTTAACTGAAAAAGGTAGCATGTTTTATTCTCTACTCTTATCCTATTTTTTAACTAAAAAAAACATAGAAATTGCAGGCTAAAGGACCCCACTCCCTTGCCTGTAGATTTTTTTTGATTTTTTGAATAAGTTGGAAGACTTTTCCCCTCTGAGTCGCATGCTCCTGCATCAGACTCCCAAGGTTGAAAATGATCGTGATCTCCTGATCATGCATTTTAAGTCTTTGTCCTTGTCTTCCAGGATCCCACACTTTGTTCTGCAAGTCATCATCTACTGTTGCTTGCTGCTTTTCTCTTGGTCTCCATATCTTATGCTGTCTTGCTCCACTAGCTGCACTTTCACAATCTGTCCCTGTTTTCATTTTGCTGCTGCTTCTGCTGCTTCTCTTCCTTGCTGATGTCTTCCTCTGAGACACTTTCAACATGATTCTTCTGATTAATTCAATTTCCTTGTCCAATAAATCTTCAAGCTGCTGATTTCTTGCTTCCTGCTGAGCTAAGACGGCTTGCTCAGTTCTTACTCGTTCAATTTTTACCGTCACTTGCTGACTTCTTGCTATACCTGCATTCACAAAAAACTTGTTAAAACAAAAATCATAAGGCATCAGTGCCTTACTTCCCCCTGCCAGCATTTCAGTATGCTGTTATGAATTATCCATCTCAATCAGCACATCAGTATGCTGATTCTCTCTGCCCAAAGAATTCTCTAAAGAATTCTCAAGACTATCAACTAGTCTTCCTCTCATACCATCTGTTTCCATGATGTCTTTTTCCTCTTGTTCACTGCACTGAACTCTTTCTTCTGCAATCTCCTTGTCATACTCTGGATTCTCCAACAAGTATTCAACAATGCAATTTCTCTATGGCATTGTTGAAGCTTACCATCATCACTTATATTCCTTACATTCACACACAAACTTTCAGTTTGAAAATCACCAAGTTCAACAGTATCAACTGTTGCTTCATGTATCCGTGCTACAAACTGATCCACTTCTTCTGCATCCATAAGACCTTCCTCTTGTGCTGTAACAGTTTCATAAGATTGCACATCCTCCTTAGTAAAACCTGTAATCACATCACAATTGTCAGCTACAAAAATACACAGTTTTTCATTATCCAGCTGATCTGGATTTACCCAATAACTCAAAAAATCATCAATGATCTTCTCCTCTGTTTCACCAATAGAAACCTCCTCTTCCAACTCAGCTGCTCTGAGTTATTCCCATCTCAATTGTACATCCATCATCTTCTCCAAGTATTCCTTTCCTCCAACTAAAAATTTTTTTGGATCAGTCTTCTTTCGCGGTACATCTTCTTCCTGCAGAGGCAGTAACGTATGATTGACACCATCCTTTCCAAACTTGTAGGTATTTCTCTTCCCATCATGTATGGCTCCTCTGTCATATTGCCAAGGTCTTCCAAGTAATATGTGACACATGTCCATAGGCATCACATCACAAACAATTTTATCTTTGTACTTGCCCACTTGAAATTCCACTTCACACTGTTCACTTACCAACAGTTGATGCCCCTTTTGCAACCATGACACTTTATAAGGTGTTGGATGCTTCATTGTCTTCAGCTTCAATTTCTCCACTACTTCTGTAGAGACCAAATTATCAGTGCTGCCACTATCAATGATCATCTGGCAACATTTCCATTGGACTTTGCACACTGTCCTGAATAAAGTCTTCCTTTGTGGTGGTTCAGCCATCTCCTTTGATGGTTTAAGTAGGAATTTATTAACTACCAGAGATTCTCCTCTTTCTGGTGTATTGACTTCTTCTGTTACTGCTACCACTGGTGCCTCTCCCTCAACTAGAGCAACAATTGCATTCCTCTGCTTTGTTTCTGCATTCTCTGGGCACTCAAAAGCTCTATGTCCCAGCTTATTACATCTGTAACATATTATTTCTCTGCCTCCTCTTCCTCTAGAAAAACTCCCTCTGCCTCTTGCATCACCTCCTATGGGTGCATGCTGGGTTGAGCTACTGCTAGCTCCTTCTTTAGGTGCTGTAGATCTTCCACTACCACCTTGAATTTCTTTTCCTCTGAAAGTCCCTCTCCCTCTGGCAGACTGCTTCCTCATGAGTTTTTCCTCAGCTTTCAGCGCTATCTGATAAGCTTCCTCTACCGTTTTAGGAGAGAATAGACTTATCTCATCCTGAATGTCCATCCTGAGGCCATTCATATATCTAGCAACCTTCTCATATGTGTCTTGGGGTTCTTTAGCTCTTATGCTCACTTTATAAAACTCTTCTATATATTCTTTCACTGTTAAAGCTCTCTGTCTAAGATTTTGCATTTGTCTAAACAATGTTTGCTGATAATTACTGGGCAAAAACTTACCTTTTAACTTTGCTACCATTATGCTCCAATTCTTGATTGGCTTCTTACCAAGTCTCCTCCTTTCCGCCTACACACCATCCCACTAGAGCGCTGCATGGCCTTTTAATTTGGTGACAGCAAACTTTACTTTCTTCTCATCTTCCATTTCTTATAATCGAAGAATTTCTCCATGCTATTAATCTAGTCGATCAATTCTTCTGGATTCAGTCCTCCTTGGTATACCGGTACTAATTGGTTCCATGGCCTGGCTATGGATTTCAACACTGACTGAAAGAACCTCATCTTAGGAGTAACCTGTACAGCTTCCTCCTCTGTAGCTTCAACTTCGGGCTCACTGACATCTCCATCATCTATGTTTTTGTCTGAAGTTAACGCATCCAATCTAGCTCGCAGCTCTTCTATGGTTTCCATTATTTTAGCATTCGCAACAGGCTGTCCTCTTCCACCACGTCCTCGTCCTCTTCCAACTCTGAAAGCCATCCTTCTCCTACTCTTGAGATTCAATTCAATGTCAGTTGATGGCTCTGATACCACTAATGATGGCTTGGGTGCAGGCCTTAGGGACAATCTCCCTAATCTGACAGCAATCTCCTGAACAACAGCCTGAATTTCCCTTGAAGCGTCTTCAGGCGTATCAGTCATTAAACTAACAGCTTCATTCTTTTCCTTAAAACCCACAAACTTCGCTTAATTGACAAGCAGAGGCTTTATTCCCTTCTCGCGGTAATTCTAAAAGAATTACGCCAAAATACTATGGGAGGTTTTAAGGAAGAATTATGTATCCAAATTCTCTGTTGGCGGTTTTCTACTGTCTTGTATATTGTTGCGCTCCCCGACCTATAGTGTTTCCTTGGCAAAGCAAAACTGTTGGAATATGCTAACTCCAATGTCTCAATTACAAGATTTATTGATCTTTGGGCATTCTAAACTTCTACAATCTAATGATCAGATATGCCTTCAAAGATATAGATACAGCCATTAAGAAAAATAATGGCACCATTTTACACAAATAAATAAAAATGGAGATAGCTTATTCCTTGGAACAAATCAAGGAACACTCTCTGAATATCACCACATGAAAAGAAAATTTGTTTAATCTTTAAATTTCAATTGCACATCCAAAAGATCCTTCAGAACTTCATATGTCACAAAAGCGATTGATATTGACGGCACCACCTTCACTAAATTTGAAACCACGCCCCTATACAATGCACCAAAACCTTCATTCCTTACAGTTTGTCTGAAAGCATCAACCATACCAGAGTATTGAAGTCTTCCTGTTCAGATGAAGACCTTGCTGGAAACAAGCTGTTAACAAGCTTATGGATCTGACCCTTATAAAAATCCACTCCGGTAATCTGAAATCTCACATGACAATTCCCAAAGCCCTTCTATGGTGCGGTATTGGTTTCGAACCAATAAGGTAAGAACCCATATGAATAAGGTTCCACGTCGCCATAGTTCCCTTAAGAGAGTATTGTATTTACTCTGCGTAAACAAAGTTTTCCTTTGACTATAATAAAATGGTATTAAGTGGCGGCAACAATATGTTTTCACAATAAAAAAGAACGAACCAAAACGAATCAGAATGCTCCAATACACAGTAAGTATCAAGCAGAGAATAGGAAGGTAATTCAAGTCTTTCAACACACAGTATAATAACTATTCAACGCTTCAATACACAGTCCAAATAAGCTATTGGATAGATGCATATTATCAGAAACCCATTGCACTAGAAACGCGAGAGAGTTTCAAAAATCATACTTTGGCACTCGCTCTTCCCCCATGCGAGCTTTACTGCCTCATTATTTATAATTAAGGATAGGCCTTTTCAGTCCTTATCTGATACAAAAACATGCTTTACATAACGATTTAAGGCGTGAAGCTTTATTCTCCACTCTATCCTATTTTTTTAACTGAAAAAGATAGCATGTTTTATTCTCCACTCTTATCCTATTTTTAACTGAAAAAGATAGCATGTTTTATTCTCTACTCTTATCCTAATTTTTAACTAAAAAAAACATAGAAATTGCAGGCTAAAGGACCCTACTACCTTGCCTGTAGATTTTTTATTTTATTTTTTGAATAAGTTGGAAGACTTTTCCCCTCTGAGTCGCATTCTCCTGCATCAGATGTCCATTTAATATCACAATCTTTCCTAAGCATCTTTGTGATATGTTTCACAATTTCTGCAAAGTTAGGAACAAATTTTCTCACAAAATTCACTTTGCCTAAAAAAAATTGGATTTCTTTTCTATTTCTAGGAAGACCAATTTTCTGGATAACGGAATCCCTACTCGGATCAGTCTTAATTCCTTCCTTTGATATAATATGACCCAACAACTTTCCCTTTGTCAAAGTAAAAATACTCTTAGTTGGGTTTAAAGAAATATCAAATTTTCTTTATTTTTGAAAGACTTTCTCTGAGTGCTTGAGATGTTATTCTTCTTATTTAGAAAACACATTGATGTCATCCAAATATATCACTACAAACCTATTTATCTCATATGCAAATACAATGTCCATACCTCTCTGAAAATTTCCTCCTACATTCATAAGTCCCAAAAGGCATATTTGCAAACATAAATGTTCCCCAGGGTGTAGTAAAAGTTGTCTTCTCTTGATCATCATGATGTACCAATATCTTATTATAGCCTGAGAAACCATCTAGCATTGACATCCTTTGTGATCCTACAATGCTTTGCAAAATATGATCCATTTTGGGAAGTGGATAATTATCTTTTAATGAAGCTTTATTCAAGTTTATGAAATCAATGCATATCCTAATTTCCCCATTCTTCTTTCTCACGGACACTAGGTTACCCAGCCACTTGGAAAATCTCAATGGTACTACGATCTTTGCTTCAAACAACTTTTTAATCTCCTTTTCAATCAATGGCAAGAACAATGGATTCATCCTTCTCGATTTTTGCTTGAAAGGTTTTTCATTTTATTTTATTGGTATTGTATGTTGAATAACATTTGGATCATAACATTTTAAATTAGCATAACTCCATGCAAAAATATCTACGTATTTCTTGATCAAATTTAGATTTTTTTTTTCCTCAAGAGAATTTTTTTGGGATAACTTGACATTCTTTGGATTTTCTGCAGTACCAAGATTATAAGTTTCAACCTCCTCATCATCAGATTTTATCTTCGGGTTTTTGGCCACATCATTCTGGTCAAATAAATTCTCAATAGGAATCATTCCCTTTGGAATACAATTGTTTTTGAGCTGAACAACTTCAATATTGGCTTTTGTTTCAGTGAAGATGTTTTGTTGGTCAACTTGAATAGATTCAAATTCTTCTTTCAATTTGAAAATTTTTCTGACTTGTTGATCATTATCAAACACTTGCCAGTTTGTTATATTATCAAGTATAGTGGGCCTATGCCTGATTTCAACTTCATATCTATTGCTGGAGTGAATTGGAATTGTAAATAGACTTGCTGAAACAACCAAAGAATCTACAATATTGTTCTGTTCTCTAGGCTTGATGGTAAAATTATACTCTTCAAAATTTTCCAGTAATTCAAGAATCATATTTATGTATGTTCTCATTCTAACATCCTATGTTTGATAGGTGTTGTTAACTTGTTTGAAGATCAATTCAGAATCACCAAAAACAAAGATTTTCTGAGCACCTAAATTTTTGAAGACTTCTAAACCTAAAACCAATGCTTCATACTCTACCATATTATTTGTGCAATCGAAATTGGGTTTATAAGAGAAAAACTTACTTTCATTCCCAAGCTAATTATCCATATGCTTGCACCAACTCCATCTCTTCCTGCATAACCATAAAATCTCATGTACCACCACCCTTTCCTATCAATTTCTTTAACTTGTTGCTTCTTTTCTACATGTTGATTTTATGTGTTGTTGGTGATTTCACTAAAGAGTACAGATGAGCCCAATTCAGTCTCCATTGTATATATTGGAAAATTTTGATGTTTTTCCTTGATGCTGACCATATATGCCATCCTAGACTCTCTGTATAATCTCCTTTATTCACCAAAAATTGGGATAGTAGCATAGGACATATCCATCTGAATGGTTCCTTTGACTTTTGCATCCCATGATCTAGATAACAGCATGCCAAACTTTGGTGGAATATCAGCCACAATAATATCCATCAATATAGTCTTAGCCGGAGTTTGACTTAAAGCAACAACCACATATTTGATAAGACTTATACATTTCACCCTTTTTGAATCAAAAGAAAATTAGTCTTTGTATGGCTTGGTTATATCTAAACCCAATCTTTCCATGATGACCTTAGGCATTAGATTGCGTGATGCCCCTAAATCTAACATAGCATTATGTAGTGTCATGTCATGGATGTTTAAACTCACATAGAAATGTGGTACCTCTTCATTTTGCTCATCTTCCGCTCTCGACCCTAGGAACATAGTAGGATGATATTCATGAAAATTCAAAATATCAGATGATCCAACTTCAACGTTAAGCATTTTAACAAATTTCTTTCTATATTCTGTGACCCTTATTATTTCTCCAAAGGGGAGAACAATATTTATCTTTGAGATTTCATTCTCCAAGTTGAAAATTGCTTGTGTCTTCTCAACTTCCTTTGCAAGGGAAGGGTTTTCTTTCTTTTGTTCTATAACCTTTGGAGCATCTTTCTTAAGCTGATTTTTATTTGCAACTAAAGGAACATCTTTGTTTCTCAGACTATATTGATTTTTCATCTCTAGAATAACATGTTGATAGCCTTCTAAGTATTTTCATTGTGGCTCAGTTCATCACCATCCAAGTCATTATAAGACTCATCATGTTCTTCTTTTGTTAAAAACATTCATTTTTCATCTTCATCTAAACAATGAATGGTATCTTCTCGAATCTCTAGTTTCATTTCCTCATCGTCTACCATGTTTTGATGGAAAGGAGGCCTAACTTGTTGGTCAGGCTGATTTCTTTGTTCTCTTTGCCTCTGTTGAATTTGACCTCTTCTGAAATTTGGATTTCTAACTTGTGTCTCGGGTTGTGCAACAGGAGGATTATTCCTAAGGGCCAGTCTATCCATAAGTCTTTCCATTGTTTTCATTATGGTATCAAGTTTAATATCAGAAGATGTAGAAGGTTGTTGTTCCTCTCAATTTGGAGATAGATCCATTTTTTTAATAATGGCTGGAGGTTGAAAGTTTTTTTTTGATGTAGACCTATCAATTGAATAATCAGATGGTAGAGGCGTACTTGAATGAGAGAAATAAGCTCGACGGATCCAATTATTCTAATTGTAAATTCAAGTTGCAAACCCTACTTGAGGGGAAAAGTGCATGGGCGATTACAAATGGAGATGAATTGAAGTTGATTGTAGTAGGAGGTGGGATAACTGCAACAATCCAGGATTGGGAGAACAGGGAGAACAAGGAAAAAGTGATTTTGAAATTGTCAGTGAAAGATTGCATTATCCCTCACATCAGAGAGTGTAAATCAGCAAATGAGATCTCGAAAACTCTCAAGGATTTGTATGAGATAAAAAATACAAATCATTATTCTTCCTGAAGAGTAAGATTCTCTCCATTGAAATGGAGGAGAATGAATCAGTCATTGCATTCATTTCTCGGATCAAGGAGCTGAGAAATAAGTTGGCCAATATAGGGGAGACATTGCCAAACACTGATCTTGTCACATTTACCATAAATGGTATGACTGATGACCATCAGATGTTTATTGTAGGCCTAAATGCGAGGGAGAAAGCTACTAATTTTGAAGAATTGATAGAGATCCCGATGCAAGTAGAAGAAAAGTGGATGACTCTGAAACCCCGGAGTTCAGATCTTTCATTAATGGCGAAGAAAAATCCTTTCAAAGAGAAAGCAAGCGTAGGATAGAAAGGCACTGGTACACCACAAAGAAAGCCACCTCAAGGTATGTCTTTGACCAAAAATGATTCAAGGATCAAATGTTTTTATTGTGGTGAATCTGGTCACATTGCTAGGAATTATCATAAGAAGAAGCTTGATGAAGGTCGACATAGACATAAGAAGCATGCAGGGCACTTTCCCGATGAAGATCAGAATCAGAACCTCGAATTGTTTGTATCTGATTTTGCTTTCTCTGCTGAGAATGATGAAGCAGAAACTTGGTTTGTGGAATCATGAGCTTCCACCCACATGACAGGTAAGAGACATTAGTTCAAATGTTTTAAATAAACCAGCGGTGGTGCTAATATATACCTTGGTGATGACAAAACCTACTAGATCAAAGGACATGGAGACATTCCTGTGATTTTTCCTAATGGCAAGATTAGGAAAATCCAAAATGTGATGTATGTACCAGGAATTAAAAATAATTTAATTTTTGTTTCAATGATTGTAGATCAGAACTTGAAGGTAGAGTTTTTTAAAACATATTGTACCATTAAGGATTTGATGGAAGAACATAAACCAGTTGCATATGGAATTCGAGTTGGAGGCCTATACAAGTTGAATGTCACAAGTGTACCACACCAGCCTTTGACTTCAACAATGATGACAACAAAGAATCTTTGGCACCAGAGGTTCAGACACTTCAATCTTCCTAATTTAGTGTTGCTACAAAAAGAAGGGATGGTTAATGGTCTCCCTGTTTTAAAAAATGTTCATGTTAATTGTGAAGGATGTACCCTCGGGAAGATGCATAGGGATGATTTTACCTCAAGTTTACATAGAAAGAAGAGAGATATACTAGAGCTTATGCACACTGATATATGTGGGTCGATGCAGACAAGGTCATTAGGAGGTGCATATTACTTTTTATTGTTTGTTGATGATTTCACAAGATTTACCTAGGTATATTTTCTCAGAAAGAAGAGTCATATTTTTTAATATTTTAAAGAGTTCAAAAGCATGGCTGAAAAACAAACAGGGAAGTTCATCAAAATTCTCCACTTGGATCAAGGGGGAGAATACAAGCAAAGTGGCTTCATCAAATATTGCAAGGACCGTGGGATAGTTAACCAGTTCATAGTACCCCACACTCCTCAACAGGACGAGGTTGCAGAGAGGAAGAACATAACCCTTGTGGAGTGTGAACACAACATGTTAAAAGGTAAGAACATGTCTAATTGTTTTTGGGCATAAGCAATAAATTCTGCAGCGTATTTAAATTCCAACAAATATTCTTGATCTTAAAACTCCACTCGAAGTTTTATTAGGTTTTAAGCCTGCAGTTAATCATTTAAGATTTTTTGGCTTGAAAGATTTTTCTCATGTTCCAAAAGAGGATAGGAAGATACTGGATTCAAAGGCTATTAAATGCATTTTCATAGGGTATTGTACAAAGTTTAAAGCATATAAAATGTTTAATCCCTCTACTCACAAAGTGTTTGTGAGTAGAGATGTAGTATTCCATGAGCAGGTTGATGATGGAAACCATAAAGGAAATGAAGCGTGGCACATGCCTTTGTTGGTGGAAGATGGAAGTGATGAAACAAGGGACATCCATGACTACCAGTAGCAGCAAAAGGGAGAATAAATTGATACAAGTACAGTTAGCAAGCCAAGCCCACCAAGGAATGAGCAAGATAGATTTGAGGCAAGTTCACCATTAAGGAGATCAGGTAGGCAAACTCAATTGCCACCAAGGTATAGGGATCATGATTTTATACCTAGATCTTTAAATATTGTTGATCCCTCAAGTTATAAAGAATAAAGTCAATATGATGAATGGATGGAAGCCATGGAAGAGGAATATGAGTCAATACTTAAGAACAAAACTTGGGATCTAGTTGAACTAACTGAAGGAAAACAACTCATAGGTTTCAAATGGTTATACAAGCCTAAAGTTAAATAAGATCGTACTATAGACAAATATAAAGCTAGGCTAGTGGCAAAGGGATACTCGTAGAAAGAAGACATATATTATGAGGAAACCTTCACCTCTGTAGCTAAATTAAACACAATTAGAATGTTAATTTCTTTAGCTACTAAACATCATTGGATTATACACCAGCTAGATGTGAAATGTGCATTCTCAAATGGTGAATTAAAAGAAGTTTATTTAATGCAACATGAAGGTTTTGTTAAAAAGGTGGGGGAACATTTAGTCTCTAGATTGAGAAAAATACTGTATGGATTAAAACAGACACCCAGGTTATGGTATGATAAAATTGTTTTTCTTAGAGCATAGTTATAAAAGGAGTAAGAATAACCCTAATCTATATATTGTTGTTGACGGCGTTGGAACCGCCAACATTCAGGGGATCTCCCTTGTATGAAGTCCCAATATACCTCACACCGTTTGTTGTAGGAGTCCCATCCAATATGATGTCCCGATTTCCATTATATTAAAGATATGTCATAGCTCTTGATTGTCAGCACATGAGAGTGGTATACTTAGTCTTCTAGCAGTGAGGTTTGTGTGCCTAGTGAGTGCTTAGTGTAACTTGTGTCTAAGTTCTTTCACTGTAGAGGGAGAGGGTGAGAGCGAGTCTCAAATCGAAAGGGAATAGTCCCAACTCTGTTAGAGATGCACAACACAGTAGGATTTGCGCAGCTTCCCGTGAAGTATTCCACACAGATGCGGCAGTTACAAACACAAATGTGAATAGATAACACATACAAAACCGAGTGGAGTAGTCCACATGAGTGTGATGGTCGTTATAAAAAGTTTACAAGAATGAATATGTCGAGTGCAAGGTAGAGTAGTCCACACAGACGAGATAGCGATAATAACTGATACAACACATTTCCAACAGCTTATGCACTAAAAAAACTGAAATAGTTCAACTATCTTAGTACAGGTTAAAGAAACGTGCATTACAAGCGTCCAAAGAATAGTCTTACAAACAAAGACAATACATGTGTGAAAACGTGCTAGCCCGTTAACAAGCTTTTGAATTAAGCAAAAGTTCCAAGACACATCTGTACACCATACATCACTAAACCCAATAGCGGGGTATTGGATCCACTACTCACTCCTCAAAGAAAAGACTATAGACTCTCAAGGCTATGTGGGAGGAGCCAAGGTGAAAATTCCATTGCATGTACAAATGAGGGGTATATATAGCCAAGGGTGAAATTGACCCTTGTGACTGTTCGACTTCCCTCATGACTGTTCGAATTACATGAATCTTCAATTGACATGAATCTTTGACTTCATTCATGGGTCTCTTGGACTTCCATGTTACATTACATTGATTACACAAGTATGACCAAAAGTAATGATGTGGCTAACATGACTCATGACACAACTCGACATGGCACTGCTGGTATGCGCATGTTGGATATGTTGTCCATGTTGAGTTGTTGTGCTACTGAGTGATGCATGTGCTCATGGTGTACCATAGATTCACCTCCTCATAGCAAAGTGCATGGAGTCATCAATGGTCTTGGCATTCGCTTGATGGTTCATGCATGTGAATGTGTCTCCTTCACTTGCTACTTGGCGTGCTTCATGCGTTCATCCAACTGCGAGAAAGCCTTCTAGCATGTGCTCCTTGTTCATCCTGTTTGTCCTTGTGCCATGTATTATCCGTATACCTGATCCTGCTATCACTCATGACGAGATGACATCAAATCTACAAATCCCCTAGTCTACCATGATGCATTTCCTTTTGTTTCCGGGTGCAGGTGACCGAGAGAGAGGATAAGGCTCTAAAATAGAGCAAAGAACATGTCAGGCCGTGATGCGAGGCTCTGGGGAAATGTAGAGAAAAACTACGTAGAGGTCACTAAGAGGCTGCGTTGAGAAGTTCGAGACAATAGTGACATTTGTGGGATCTGGTTCAGCTGGGAGGCAGAACTATGCAATTTTTTTGGGGAGGGTAGCGCGGGCAGCAGGAGGCACTGCTAGTGAAAACTGCGCAAATTTCCAAAGGAGGTCGGGATCGGCCTACGGGAGCTTGTTGGCCATAACTGCGCAGATCTGGGAGGTAGTCATCTAGCACATGTTTGTGCAGTTTCCGATCTAAGTGAGGTGTTGGGAAGTAGGTGGAATTTCCATGAAAACTGCACAATTTTCAGCAGGAGTGGCTAGCGGGCCGACAGGGCGACTGACTCACAAAACTGTGCAATTTCCAGAGATAGTGCAGTGACAGGTAGCGGGTTCCTATCCCTCTTATCTACACAACTTATTCAAGCAGTGCAAGCAGGAAGGCTGGCAGTTTCTACCCAATTTTGGAGATGAGTGCAGCCCTACGTCACTTCTGAGCCAAATTCTTTGTTGACCAGCAGGAGGCTTGATGGATAGGCTTGCGGGAAGTGCAGAATGAAATAGCTTCTTGGGAAAATTCCCCATTGTTTTGGGTAACAGTCACCCAGGTTTATTCTAGGATTGTGTAGTGCAGACTGCATGGAGGGCGGCCTCAAGCTCTGAGCAGTTTTGGGTAACAGTGCTTGATCACTGAGGGCTGAGACTACGCAATGCAACTCAGTGGAGTTTTGGTTGATGGAGGGTGATCTGGTTGACAGATTTTTGGAAAAAATGGCTAAGTGTGTGAGAGAGTGAACCCATGTATACATGACCTTGCAAACACACACTCAACATGACTCAACTATAGTACACCTCAAATCACAAACAACATATGCTTAGTGTGACTGACTACCGGACTGTCTAATGGTGAAAGAGACAAGTGCGTCACTTCGGATAGACCTTCGGATGAATATGACGACACTTGTAAAAAAGTGTTTACAACATTGTGTGTGAGTGTGATGAGTGTTTACATAGTTGAAACAACTCATGTACATGAACGCAACCTTGATATCACTAGAACAAGGTCGCAAGCATGACATGGAAATCAACATGCAGAAGATGAAAGTTGGTAAAACAAGCGAAAAGGAAGAAAGACATTTAGAGGAATCAAATGAAATGAATTTTTAATTTTTGTGCACATGCATGTTACTGAAGACAGGATGATATGAAAATGAAAATAAGTCCCACAAACTCGACTAAGAGGTGTACTTCGAAAGGTGTTTTTTACTTAACATACTTACCCTCAAGATGATCATGCACCCAACAGAATTTTCATGCGGTCCTGATCTTTTGCCATAAATTAGTTCCTTGGTACTTCTCCTCAACTGCTTGGGAGTGATCTCATCTTAGCATGTCACCTTTTCCTATAGTCATTGAGAGATATATCAGTGCAGTTTTAGCGAGCAGTGACTGCTGCTGGGATGAAGCCGAGGGAGGCCCATCGCGTAGTTTTTGAATGCAAGACAGATAGGGCAGTTTGGACAACACTACACAATTTTGAGGCACAAGTGACTACTGTGAGATGGGGTCTTGGGAAGACACCTCTACATAGTTTCGAAGTGCAGTGCAACCCGAGCAGCTGACAGGCAATATTGCACAATTTCTGATGGCAGTGGGTTCCGGCTAAGGGAAGGACACTAGAGGAAAACACTGCATAATTTTGGATCCCAAGGGAGTTGGAGTCTTTCCGCATTTTAGAGTTCAAGCAGGCAAGGGAGGAATCTTGAGGGTTGCAGAAGAAAAGTGCACATTTTCGGGACGCTGGATGAGGTTAGGTTGCTCAGGAAACGACTAAGTGTGAGATCAGTGACACATATGTAAACAATGATAGAACTCAACTATCATTGCACACAGACACTTAGTGACACAACATAGACCATCTGGAATGCATAAGACATAATTTTCTTGATGCAACAACCTTCGAGACAAGCGTGCATGAAGTGAGTGTGAAATATGTCTATGTGATGATAATAACTCAAACGCACACAATTCCCTTGAAGGAAAACAACATTCCCTTTGCATGCCAAACAAAAACCCCTATGCCCAAAGGTCACACATTTTGCATAAAGATGAGAACAAAAAAAATTCTTAAGATCAAGGAGGGGTGCTTGAAATCATCAACTTACCAACAAACGACCAAGAATTATTGATTCCAAGATCCAAGGTAGGCTCCAAAATTTGCATGTGAGCCAAACTTTTGGAGGGCGGTTGTAGTCTCTACAACATTGGCGACACACTGGTAGAACTCCAGCTCTCTGCATGGACCTTGTTTCGTGAAAAGTGAGTCTAACCCTTCCAGAATTATTGTTCGATTCTTTGATCATGATGGCTTCTGCACTAGCTTGTGTGAAATATGTAGTCCGTACAATTCTCTTGATCGATCATAACACATTCTAAGGCAAGTCAACTTAGTTGTTTCGATTGGGGATGGGGGGTATATTGATGGACAAGTAATATAACTGTCAGAGTTTAAGTTTCATCTCTGGTGTTGCTCTGTTGCTAGTAGGCCTGCATAGTACGCTGATGGAGTCACACAAGCATCACTTCACTGCTAGTGAGCCTGGTCAATACCCCAGTGGAGTTACTTGTATCACCTCTCTGCCCAGGAAGCCTTTCTCTTCTTTCACCTTATTCATTTTTCATTTTTTTCTTTTTTCAAAGAACTGTGCATAGGCACTTATTTATTTTAGATGTGGAAGAGGGATCCCAATTTATTGAGAGCATAAGAGGTTGTTCCTTCAAAGAAGTATGTTATATATACCTCTAACATACTTGTTAAGGTTTCCCCCCTCACCTTACTCTACTTGAATGAGTTGATAAGGGTTAACCCAAAAGAACCGATTAGAGTAGGCAGTACTAGTTAATAATGCAAGTGTTGTGTTTTCACCAAGACTCACTCTGAACAAAACATATTTTCCTTTAAGGAATCATCGAATAAAGACAACAAGCTCTTCATAAAGAGAGAGGACAACAAATAACCAGATGTTGATAGTTGTACAAGTCCTATTAGATTTGTCTAGCTTGTCTCTAGAGCCAAACACAGTTTCATGTAAGGCTAACCTATGGACATGAGCAAGAAAAGATAGAAAAAAACAAAAAGCATAAGCAAAGCGAAAGAAAAACAAGTAAGAAAAGCAAGCAAGAAAGCAAACCAAACCAAGTCAGCAAGCAAAGAAAACATGCAAACCAGGAAGCAAAGCAAAGCAAGAAACAAAACACTACTCCTACTCCTATGTTAAACAGTGCATGGGCATACTCACGTGAAGTGATATTTCCAATGTATCCACTGACACATTGGTTGGTCCATGTTGGCGAAGGCATGGTAAACAAGAAATATATGCATGTAAACCAGTGAACAAGAAAGATAGATCAATGAAGATCAACATGCTCCGAGTTTTAAAGCATCCATGGAAAAGAAAAGAGTGAATGCACAAGACAAACATTTTGCAGACTCAACATGGTGCTATGACACACTACGTTCAAATGGTAAGCACGCGCACTCTCGTGACTGTGACAAACAAGCAAACATGAGAAAGAGAGACAATGTATTCCTTTGCAAGTGTGCTTGTTGTGTATGAATCCTCCAGTGCATGAGTGATGGGATCATGTGATTCAGGTGGAGGAAGTGAAATCTATGTATTGGATTGATCTTCAATGCATACAAATGAGTGATGAGGAGCCTTAGGTGTTTCAAAATATTTTTGATTGGAGGTGGAACTTGCCCCAGGAAAGAAACAACCTAACATAACCTTAGCTCAGGCTGAAGTGCCTTGATAGCCTGCGGGTTTTCCTCTTCGTCCATAGATAGATCATCGAAGACTAGTGGCTTACAAAGATTAACAACAAGCGAATCAATATTGTGATCAAATGTAGAAGTACATAGATCATGACAGCCATGATCAGAAAATTCGGAATGTTTGTCGGCATCGTCATGATTTGATGAATCGTGCAGAGGGGTAGATGGGAAATAAGGATGTTCACCCTTTGTATTTTGAGAAATGACAGATGAAAGATGGGAGGATTTTCAACGGAACATGTGTCATCTTCGCAATGTAATGACAGGCTAACATTCGGTGTGTCCTGTGAATGATCGCAAGTAGAAACATCCACAGATGAGTTTTCATAGGGAAAATCAAAAGTGGGAGAATCACAAGAGATGTCGGGATAGAGTGGATGAGGGGCGGATGGAAGGGAGTCATCTTTCACCGTGGGTTCTTCTTCGTATTCTCACACACACTCATTATGAATGGTATCATAGGTTGGTTGCACAACACCAACTCCATCGATAGCTCGATCCTCATTCACAACAAGTGTGGAGTCCATAATGGAAGAACACAAGAAAGTATAATTCAGAGGATCAACAACACGTGGGGACAGAGGTTGAGGTAACGAATCCACGTGACAACCAGGAGGCTTGCAAGCCAAATCTGTGAAAATATTGAGAGCAGGTGGGGTGGGAGGATGTGACAGTTCAACCAGATGTGCGCACACCTTCTCCCACCTTGCACTGCAAAGCTAGAGTTGTTTGATGAGAAGAAGATGGACAATAACTTGTGACAATGACCTTGTCCATCTTAGATTTGGAAACTCTAACACCGAGGTATGATGGGAGGGGTTCGAATGATTCCAAGAATTGCGAATTTTCAGATATGTAAGGAAGATACTTAAGTTTTCCATCGAGAAATTCCCAATCAATTTCATCTTCAGGAAATCGATATGCAATATTACGAAAGCACATGTGAAATTGTTCAATGGATTCATGAGTTGCTGTCCTTAATTTGAATTTTTTTTATTAAGTGCTTTACAGTAAAAAATGATTGAAAGCATGGGTTATCTCTGTGAACAAATGATGGAAAAAGTGAATAGATTTTTCAGGTAGCATGGCACACCACAGCATTGGGTGCTGTTGAAGCGTGTATGTGACTAACGCACAAGTGATGTAATATTCATGGATTTAATGCCTTTCACAGGAGCCTACAATGCCAACTACGTGTCTAAGCATAGATGCTCTTCATTCACCATCGTATGTATTACGTGAAAATTCCTTCTAGAACTTTTCCAAGATTTCAAAGTCATTTCCATAAGACATACAGTTGGGAAGAGAAATTTTGTGGTTATTCATGATAAGTATGCAAAGATTCAAAACAAATTGTGAGGAATAAGCTTGTCATCTAGCCCTCCTTCTAGCGCTAGAAATGTTGATGGCGCTGGACCTGCCAACATTCAGGGGGTCTCCCTGGTATGAAGTCCCAACTAGACCTCACATAGTCTGGTGTAGGAGTCTCATCCGATATGATGGCTTGGTTGCCATTATCTTAAATATATGCCTTAACTCTTGCTTGTCAGCACATGAGAGTGATATACATAGTATTCAAACAACAAGGTTTGTGTCCCTGGTGAGTGCTCAGTGTAACTTGTGTCTAAGTTATTTCACTGCAGAGGGAGAGGGTGAGAGTGAGTTTTATGTCGAAAGGGAATAGTCCAAAATCTATTAGAGACACACAACACAACAAGATCTGCGTAGCTTCCTGCAGAGTAGTCCACACAGATGCAACAGTCACAAACACAAAGGTGAGTAGATAGCACATACAACACCCAGTGGAGTAGTCCACACGAGTGCGATGGTCGTTATAACAAGTTTACAAGAATGAATCTGTTAAGTTCCCGAAGGAGTATTCCACACAGGCAAGACAATGATAAAAACTGATACAACACATATCCAATAGCATATGCACTAAAACAACCGAAATATTTCAACTATCTTAGTACAAGTTAAAGCAACATGCATTACAAGCATCCAAATAATAGTCTTACAAACAAATATAATACATGTGTGAAAACATGCTGGCCTATTAACAGGCTTCTGAATTAAGCGAAAATTATAAGACACATTTGTACACCATATATCACTAACCCCGATAGCAGGGCATTGGAGCCATTGCTCACTCCTCAAAGAAAAGACTACAGACTCTCAATGCTACGTGGGAGGAGCCAAGGTGAAAATTCCATTGCATGTACAAGTGAGGGGTATATATAGCCAAGGGTGAAACTGGCCCTTGTGAATGCTCGACTTCCTTCATGACTTTTTGACTTACATGAATCTTTGACTGACATGACCCTTTGACTTCATCTGTGCGTCTCTTGGACTTCCATGTTACATTACATTGATTACACAAGTATGATCCAAATTAGTGATGTGGCTGAGGTGACTCATGACAGAACTTGACATGACATTGTTGGTAAGCGCATGCTCATTATGTTGGTAAGTGCATGCTCTATGTCGAGATGATGTGCTTCTGAGTGATGCGTGTGCTCATGGTGTACCATAGCTTCATATCGACATAGAAAAGTGCATGGAGTCGCCAATGGTCTTGGTGTTTACTTGATGGTTCATGCACGTGCATGTGTCTCCTTCACTTGCTTCATCCAACCGTGAGCAAGCCTTCTAACATGCACTCCTTGTTCATCCCATTCGTCCCCGCACCATGTCTTATCCATGTCCTTGTTCCTGCAATCACTCATGATGAGACGACATCAAATCCATAAATCCTATAGTTTACCATGATTCATTTCCTTTCGTTTCCAGGTAGAAGTGACTGGGAGAAAGGAAAAGACTCTGAAACAATGCAGAGCACATGTCAGACTGGGATGCGAGGCTTTGGGGCACTGTCGGGAAAAACTACACAGAGGTCACTAAAAGGCTAGGTTGAGCAGTAAAGGAAAATAGTGACATCTACAGGATCTGGTTCAGCTGAGAGGTAGACCTATGTAATTTTCCCGGGGAGGTCAGTGCAAGTAGTAGGAGGCAATGGTAGTGAAAACTGCGTAGATTTCCAGAGGATGTCAGGATCGGGTTGCGGGAGCTTGTTGGCTTGAACTGTGCAGACATGGGAGGAATTCATGCAGGACATGTCTGCGTAATTTCCAGGTTGAATGGGGTGTCAGGTAGCAGGTGGACTATGCATGAACACTGCGTAATTTTCAGGAGGAGTGGCTAGCAGACCGGCAAGGGGACTGACTAACAAAACTGCACAATTTCCAGAGACAGTGCAGTGATAGGTAGCGGGTGCCTATCCCTCTTGTTCGCACAATTTCTTCAGGCAGTGAAAGCAGGCAGGCTGGAATCTTCTATTCAATTTTGGAGATGAGTGCAACCCTCGGTCATTGCTCAGTCAAATTCTCTGGTTGACCAGCGGGAGGCTTGATGGATAGGCTTACGGAAAGTGCAGACTAAAATGGCTTCTTGGGCAACTTCTACATTGTCCTGGGTGACAGATGGATCCGAGTTGACTCAACTTCCGGATTTAACGAAGATCTTTTACTTCCATGATGTAGTTAGAATTGCATTTTACAAGAGCAAAATGAACATATATGTATGCTTAAGCAAATGGAAAACATAAGGACGATCAACAAATCATAAACAATAGATATTGATAACAGAGTTCGTCCAGTGTGGAATACGTCTCCGGGCCCGGTGTCAAGATGGTGTTGGCTGCTTCATTTAGTGCTAGAAATGGTGAAGATGTACATGGACTATGTTTTCTGTCATACAAGGATATGTGCCCTCTACATGAGTGGAAAAGTCTCTCCACGAGACATTCCGCTACAGGAACTATCACTCACAATATACCTCCTATTAGCATGAGATACAATGAGTATCTTGGCATCATGGAATCAAAGGGATCTCAACCAAAACACCCATGATGACAATGAGTATCCCGCCATCATGGAAACAAATGGATTTCAATAAAAAAATATACATACAATCCATGATGAATACATCTCACATGTAATAGACACAAAGATTCTGCATCATACATCAAGCATGAATCGAAATGACATAATACATCTCACATCAAATGATCAAAGAAGTACATGAAAACAACACTTCATATACCTCAAATTTGATGCTGGCTAAAGAATAGAATACTCAGCTGCTGGATCTAAATGCACCATCGAAATCGGGGAGTCGCATGGCATAAGATCGAGTGGCCACACTCTGAAATCTGACACCGTCAGCCTAATCTGGAAAGTGGCCAAAAAATAGAAGGCTCAGATGCAAAAATTGATTGCGCCACTGAATTAGCGTCATCGAGGGGTGTAAATTGACTATCCATTTTCTGAATTTTGACACAGGAAAAATCTCACCTGGTCATTGGTTGCCATGTGGTACACTGTGGGCTTCGATTTTTCCCTTGTCACGTCAAACTTTGATGAGCTCTATCTCCCTCATACAAACTCGGATTCGAGTGTTGTTTGCACCGTTGGAATCAGGGCAATGAGCACTTCAATCTGATGATGGTTTGAGAGAAATCTGACCACTTTGAATTTTGACAATTTCTGAGCCCCCTTGGACTTCTGCATGTGTCTAGAGCCACCTGGATCAGAGACAACCAGGTTGATTCGAGGATTGTGCAGTGCACACTGCCTGGAGGGAAGCCTTAAGCTCTGTGCAATTCTGGGCAATAGTGCTTGATCACTGAGGGCTGGGGATGCGCAGTGCAACTCAATGGAGGTCCAGCTGATGGAGGTTGGTCTGGTCGCCAGATTTTCAGAAAAGGTGAATAAGTGTGTGAGAGAGTGAACTCATGTATACATGACCTTGCAAACACACACTCAACACGACTCGACAACAGGACACCTCAAATCACAAGACAACATATGCTCAGTGTGACTGACTATGGGACTGTCTAATGGTGAAAGTGACAAGTGCGACACTTCGGATAGACCTTGAGACGACTATGATGACACTTGCACGAAATTGTGTGTGAGTGCAACGGGTGTTTACATAGTTGAAACAACTCATGCACACGAAGACAAACCTTCGATATCACCAGAACAAGGTCGCAAGCATGACATGGAAATCAACATGCCAAAGACGACAACTGGTCAAACTAGTGAAGAGGAAGCAAGACATCTAGAGGAAACACATGAAATGAATTTTTTATGTTTGTGCACATGCATGTTACTGAAGGCAGGATGATATGACAATGAAAAGAAGTCATGCAAACTCGACTAAGAGGTGTACCTCGAAAGGTGTTCTTTACTTACCATACTTACCCTAGAGATGATCATGCATCCGACAAAGATTGCATGCGTTCTTGATCTTTTGCCATAACTTAGTTCCTTGGTAGAGTCTCCTCAACTCCTTAGGAGTGATCTCCGCATGTCACCTTTTCCTGTAGTCATTGAGAGATAGATCAATGCAGTTTCAGCGGATAGTGACTGTTGCCGGGATGAAGCCCTGGGAGGCCCATCTGCGCAGTTTCGGAATGCAAGATAGATATGGCAGTTGGACAACACTGCACAATTTTGAGACATAGGACATTGTTGCGAGATGGGTTTCTGGGAGGACACCTCTACGTAGTTTCTGAGTGCAGTGCAATCCGAACCGCTGAGAGGCAATACTACATGATTTCTGATGACAGTGGGTTCTGGTTGAGAGAAGGACACTGGAGGAAAACACTACATAGTTTTGGATGCCAAGGGAGGCTGGGGTCTCTGCATATTGTAGAGTTCCAACAGGAAGGGAGGAAGCTTGAGGGTTGCAGAAGCAAAGTGCACAGTTCCAGGAAGTTGGATGAGGCTAGGTTGCTTAGGAAATGGATAAGTGTGAGATTAGTGACACAGATATAAGCACTGATAGAACTCGACTATGATCGCACACAGACACTTAGTTACACATCGTAGACCATCCATTATGCATAAGACATACTTCTCTAGATGCAGCAACCTTCGAGATAAGAGTGCGTGAAGTGAGTGTGAAACATGTCTATGTGATGATAATAACTCTACGCACACGATTCCCTTGAAGCAAAACAACATTCCCTTTGCATGCCAAACAACAACCCCTATGCCCAAAGTTGACACATGCTGCATAAAGATGAGAACACGAACAACTGTTAAGATCAAGGAGGGGAGCTTGAAATCATCAGCTTACCAACAAGTAACCAAGGATGATTGATCGCAGGATCCAAGGTAGGCTCTGAAATTTGCATGCAAGCCAAAATTTTGGAGGGTGGTTGTAGGCGCTACAACTGTGTTTGATGAAAGGGAAGAATTGTTTTGATTTCATTATATGTAGATGATCTTATTATTACAGGAAATGTTATGAGCTCATTAAAGAAATCAAAGTGCAGATGTCATAGGTTTTTGAAATGAAATACCTTGGAGAGTTACACTATTGTTTGGGTTTGGAAACCAGGGGTTTTGGCCAAACTTTTATGTCTCAAGGAAAGTATGTGAGGCGCTTATTGAAAAAGTTTAGAATGGATTAGTGCAAAGTTGCCTCAGTGCCTTTATAACATAATCACAAACTTCAGAATGTTGATGGTTCTAAGGAGGTGGATGCAACACTTTACAGAAAACTAGTTAGGAGTTTGATTTATCTAACTTAGACTTGATTTAGCTTTTGCAGTCAATGCTTTGAGCTAGTTTATGTCAAAGCCTCTTGAGAGTCATTGGGTGGTAGCAAAAGGTGTCTTAAGGTATCTTCAAGGAACCTTGGACTTTGGTATCAAATATACTGATTCGTTTGATGTTAGATTGATAGGTTTTTTAGATTCAGATTGGGCCGGAAATCTGGATTACAAACAATCCATAACAGGTTATGCATTCAACATTGGGTCTGGGTCCGGGTCCATTGCATGGAGCATCAAGAAGCAAAACATTGTATTCTTATCTTCAGCAAAAGTAGAGCATCAAGCAATGTGTGCTGCAACATATGAGATAGTTTGGTTGAAGAGACTTCTCCACGATGTCGGAGAACAACAGAAAGATATAAAGTTATCATATGTGACAACCAGAGCTCAATCAAACTTGCAAACAACACTTGTTCCGCAACCTTATCGACGAGCTCACCCTCATCACTGAATAATAATATTCACAATGAAATGACTAGTAAGGAAAGACTACAAAGAACGAACGAAAGAGTAACACAGTGAAAAGTGAAGGCCCTTACCCGTTACACGGGCTCAGGTCAAAACCGCTTATTTTTGAGCAATCCGAAAGAGCTTTCCTCCATTTTTGAATGGTGTTGGAGTCATGTCGTGGCATCCATTTCTTGGTTCGAGAATCGAATGTGGTCTTCTTTTCGAGCGTGCTCAGTGCCCGAGCATAATCGCCATTTTCTCCGAAAGAGCTTTCCTCCAATGGTCATGTTTTTATTTTTTAAAAATTTCTGTCACTTTTCAAACTTTAAAAATTCGATGGCAATTTGTTCTTTATGCATGCTAATTATGTTTTTGTTTTTTTATTTTATTTTAAATAACGTATAAAGGTTAATTATGTTTTTATTTTAAATTTTATCACAATTAACTTCAAAAATATGAACATAAAACCAAGTTTCGGTTGTTTTAGATTTTTTTTGGTAAATATTTTGATAAATTTATGTTTTAAATAGCTGGACCACAATCACAAAATAAAATATGATTTCTTACTCTTTTATTTTCAAAAATCTGTGGACCACAATCACAAAATTAATATGATTCCTTACGGACCCAATCGCTGGTGCAAACCCCATTTTTTAAGCATTGAGTATACATAATGAGTTTATTTCCTCGGAAATTTCTTTATCACATTGAGTCTGAAAATTCAATGGTCATTTCTTTTTCACATATTGAATACATACAAAGTGTGTATTTCTCGATGCAAATCCCTTTGTCAAGTTTAAAAATGGGATGCTCCATGTACTTTAATTTATCTACTGTTTTTATATGCACTATTATAGCTAGCTTTGAAAATACGATGAATTGAGGTTTTATATTTATTATAAATAAATCTAAATTTAATTTTTAATTAAAAATCAAATTCATAAAAAAGCGAGAAAAGGGAAAGAAAGATAAAGATTAAATATAAATCAAGAGAAGTGTGAACTCAACAAATTAAGAAAATGAAAAGAGACAAAGCAAAAGGAAGCAATAAGAAGAAGAGAATATACACAAAGAAAAAAGATAAAGAAAAGGAAAAGGAAAAGGAAAAAATAAGATAATATATACAAAGAAAAAGGATAAGGCAAAGGAAAAAGGACAAGGGCAACAAGAAAAGAAGAGAATAGGAAGCAAAAGACGAAAGGAAAGGAGACCTAAGAAATGAAAAAGATGGGGCAAGACATGGTAGGGCAGGGCGGGGAAGGGAAGGTGGTGGTTATGAGGGAAGAGGACAATCAAAGGCCAATACGAGTGAAACTAAAGATGATTTAAATTTGATTGTTGAGGGAATTAGATTGATAGATCAGAGGAAGACAACTTCTATTGATTTCAAGGCCACTAACTTTGTTTAAGTTACTAGGGTTTTCTTAACAATTTCAAAAGCTTCGTTGACATGTCGTTCAAAACAATGATTTTCCCTAACTAGAATTTGGGTGTCTCCAATAGAAACATGATGCTTAGTTTTGAAAAAATGTTCAACTAACATCGAGGAACGAATATGTTGATGTTTAATGTTTGCAATGCGTTCTCTTACTATATTCTTGAATGATCTCCTTGTTTCACCAATATACCATTTTCCACAGGAATAGGTGACTTTGTAGACTTTGTTTTGTTGATGGATGTCAATATTATCCTTAACTAGCCTCATTCTTTGTTTCATAGTAACATGATGTTTAAACTATGTTATGATATTATTTTTCTCTAGGACTCTCGCAATTTTATCATTAGTTCCTTGAATGTGGGGAAGGTATGCCTTTCTAGCATTGTCGTTAGGAGGATGGGTGTGGCATGACCTGTTTATTCTAGCAAAAGTCTTGTTCATGTATCTTCCCTTATAGCCAATATTCTTAATACCTTTTTCTAAGTGATCAAGTTCTTTCTTGAGATGTTTTGGGTTGAAAATTATAATTGCTCTAATGGCCAAGGTATTTAATATCCCTATTTTTTGAAGCGGTGGTAATGGGAACCAACATGTAGGTAATTTTTAGCATGGGTATTTTTTTGAAAACTTGACGTTTGAGGGTGTCATCCTATAATTTAGGTAACAAGACATCTAAAAAGGGAATACTTGCATTGTCCTCAATGTCTATGGTAAATTGTATTTCCTCAGAGATACAATTAAGGTGGTCCATAAACTTATTAAGCTTATCTTCTCCATGGGGCCATTTAACATTAGTGTAGTACACAAACATCTTCCACCATTTAGCTTTGAGTTAATAGGAATCAAGGGTTATTCTTTCAAACTTTTCTATATAAAGGTTACCAACAATGGGTGAGACTAGGGATCCCATTACTACTCCACTAATTTTCTTATACTATTCACTTGCAAACTAAAGAAAGCACCTCTTAAGTAGACTTTAGCCAATCTAATAGTATTAGGATCATAGACTTCTTTGAGCACCTATATTACTTCATTTAAGGGAATTTTTGTGAAAAGTTGGACAACATCAAAGCTAAGAATAATGTCTTCAGGATCAATTCTTTCTTCTTTGATGATCTCAATAAAATGGACTCGAATTTTAATAATAAATCAATGTTACCAACTATGGGACCCAAAATATTGGCAACAAATCTAGCAAGTTCATACGTAAGAGAGCCAATAGTATTAATTGTAGGTCAGACGGGAACTCAGTTTTGTGTATCTTAGGAAGGCCATAAATTCTTGGAGTAGGAATGCCATAGATTCTTGGAGTAATTTCAATATTGGGGGATATAATTTTTTTTTTGTATCATCATGAATAGAACCTTCGAGTTCCTTTTCAAAATATTTAATAACCTTAGCTATAGGGTTACTCTCCAATTCCCTCTATTGTTTTTGTTCTTAAGGTTCTCATGCATCCTTTCTATTATCACTTGGCTGGAAAGGGTTGGGTTGTATCAATCTTCAACCAATTGTAACTATTTTAAACCGACTTTTAATTGGAAGTTAGTCCTTCTAGTCTGAGAGGGCTCTCTTAAAATATTTATAAAATGACTTTGTTAAAATCAAAATTCAGATGACTGACTCTGATTTTTTTGTTTGTGATTTTGTAGGTGAAGAAAAATGTGATGACTGCCACCATTGGGCATGGAGTCAAATTAAAACAAGATATGATCAACAACAGTGTTTAATGGAAGCTAAGGCGTCTATAGCTTTAAAATTAATACAAATGAACGCCCACAACCATACACAGTAAATGAAGGAAATTGGAATTGTGTGACAGATTTCCAAGTAATCAAGATACTATGTAAAACTTGGAAGCAACATAATAAAAACTCATAAAAGCCATAATAAGAATCTCAGGTACAAAAATAAAATGCTGCATGTTTCCTATTAAAAGAACAAAATATTATAGAAGGCCATTTTCTCACATTCCCAAATAACCCATTCTCGGAGTTGAAAATCTCCTTATTTATAGAGAAAGATCTCTTTACATATCTTGTCACCTGGGTCAGATTCAATCCATTGTTCTAGAGGCTCGTTCCTATCTAATTAATAAAACTTTGAGACTTCATAGGGATTAATGTTACAATAGAGTTTGAATACAAATGGAAGTCATATGAATAGAACCTATCTAACAGTTACTAATTTTCAGGAAAATAAAATTGCTGTCGTGTTTTGCACTTAAGCTTTGGGATGCGTGCTTACTTCAAAAAACCCTTTTTGTCCTACAAAACAAAAAAAAACTAGACAAACCAAATGAACAAGAAAAGGTATCCAAACCTTATGGCTTAAAGTTAGATTTCAACAAAAACTATATATTTTCCTCAATGTTTCTAATTTTCCGAGATCACACTAAGGCACAACGGAAAATAGCATACACATGAGAAAAATCCTTTCTCTCTGTCTCTAGTTTTCCCAGATCACACAGAGTCGCAGGGCAAAGAGCATACACAAAAATGAAAGGTATAGATTTGGTAGTAAAAAAAATTTGATGATAATAAACTGAAATAAACAGAGAGATAAATAACTATAACTGCAAATAAAGATTGTATACCTCCAGATCTTAAAAATGACGTAGCTAGGGCTACTAGAAACATATTCGCATGAAATAAAAGGGGTTCCTCATTGGAACAGATGCTCCTAACATAATAGAGCATTCCTCTCAGCTCGAAAGTGGTAAGAAACAATAGATATAAGAAACGACAGTCGGATGCAGTTTTACCGGATTTAGATCTGGATCACCAATGGATGCAGCCCTCAAATAGATCTGATATCATGCAAGAATTTAGAGGGTAAGTTCCTTATATAGAACACCAAAGGAAGCCACTCACAAACATATCACAAATCAGTACACCATTATTCTTGACCTGGTTAAAACCCCTAAAGAGGGAAATAACCCACGGCATGAGCCAACGTGGTGAATTCAGGCAATTTATTAATGTAAAAGAAAGAAAATTTACATAAGCTTTTATCATGAATGGTCACATAAAAAACGACCCTCCATGCTCTTTAAATAGAGATCATGGGCCAATCGGGTGTTAAGCCACGGATCAAGTGTCAGTAATACCGAAGAGAGAATGAATCGTCAGATCACTTCATGTCTAGAACATATTGTGATCGTCAGATTGTAAGTTACAAAAAATACATACTAAAGAAACACACTTTACCTAACTATACACTAAACTAAGTTATACTTAATTATTTCCTATGTGTCGGAATATCCTAAAACTTTATACTTTTATGACTAGATGAAAAAATTCCTAAGGGATCTCAATGGGAGCTTATACTAAAATAAAATCTCTTACTCACGAAACCCATGATGTAATCATTACAATAATTTTATTTTTCTTCTTTGCATCTCTCACGTAAAATCATAACTACATGTCATTATGAAGATCGAATCTAGTTAAACTTTACAATACTCCTTGTTTCGGGGAAAACTAGTGTCTTGTCGAACGACTAGCCCTCTAGGTTTGGCAACTACCCTAGAAACAACAACTTAAAGTAATTCAACGATTTCCTCTATTTGCAACAGATAAGAGAAAGATAAAGGAACCAACCTGGAACTTCCGCTTAATCCCTTGCTTGATCTCTCTCCCCCTTGACAGAGCTTATAACTCCTCTCCGTACTTAACCTGCTTGGAGAGTACCTACACAAATACAACAACAAAGAACTGTCAAAGCATCGTGATCTATTACAAAATAAACATTACAGAATCAGATATATAATGAACAAATGATAACATTCACATTTGCACAATCATATGGAAGAAAACTTGAAGAACTTTATTAAATAGAAGGGAGAATTACAACCCAGTTGTCTAATCCAGCATCATCCTCTCAGCTTCAATCCCTCTTCACCTCATGAAATAACAAGATCACACCAACAATACAATTCTCTTTCCTCAATTACAAACTATCAACACTTCCTTATAATTCACAATATTCCAGCCCCTGGATCTCTTAGATGGGGGATCCATTTATAGATGTGTGCAAGGGTGTGAGTCATCCATGGGGTTTGATTAGTGTCATTCCACTTGTTACAATTGGTTCCACTTGGAGATTTCTTGGATCTCTTACTCATCCCTGGGTGAATTTAGAGAGGTAAGTGGCATAGGAGAAGTTTCTAGAAGATTCCATGAGCAACCACCTAGAAAACTGTATCGGACATTTGTCCATCCTCACCCATCGCACCCTATAGAAGGCCTAATCAGTATGCATCACACCCTAACAGTGTACCACTCAGTATGCATCACACCCTGCCAGTGGAGTAGTTAGTAGGGTTCAGTTTAGGCCATTTCTGGATGGTTTCTCAGGTAGAACATTTGGGGAATGATGTAATCAATTGACTAAGCTCTTTTAGGGTATGAAACAACTCCTTTTAAGGTTGAAGAGACCTAGTTTATCGACATATAAGTTTGGGGTTGACGTGCCCAAATATGTCTATAATAGTTTCCCCCTAAAGCATGAAGTCGTAAATTTTGATGTCGGGTGAAATGCTTTATCATGAGGATCCGAGGTTTCGAATTGGAAGGTGACCTGCATAAGTTACAATACAATACATTATCATAATATAATTTTCATGATCTAGCTGAAGGAGGCATTCCCATGCTCAGCTTTATAAATTCATTTCATGTACATAGATCAGATAGTCGTCTGTAGATATAGACTGGTGATTCTTTAGATATAGAGTCATCATCCTTGGTTCAGATGACTATTTGTGCAACGCCTTTGTACATTTGATGTTTTTATATCCCTGAATATATCGCAGCCTGGATGGATGAAGCTAGATCTGGGGTCTTCAAACTCGTTCAATCTTCGCTTGATGTACAAGTCAATCCATGTGAAGAGATGTTCTGAAGTCGAACATGGAAAGACATCACGTGATTACCAGCCAATAATGTGAGTTGTTAATAGACGCGAGAGGAATCACCAATAATGATAATGACCCTCAAGGTACTACAGTACAATTCACATGGTGTGAATATATGATCCAATGTCGAACACCATGTAAAATCTTTCGGTCGAAGGCCATTGATGTCAACCTGTCGCCGGATGTGAGAAACTTTCCATTGATGTATGCAAGCTTCAAAGCACTGAAAGGGGTGCTTCTAAGTCAACTTCTTGGATAGTGAGCTAATGTCGACAAGAAGTGACTCATCATAGGAGGGCCTTAATGTATCCCACATCTACGACATGAAACAAAGCAAATGATTTCTGGAGGTGAAAATCAACTAACGACACAAGGTTCAAGAATGGCGGTCATGAAGAAATGAAGGTTGGAGGTATTGCAGTGGATGAGACATTAACTGGATTGAGGTTTCTCAACTGAATGACTTCTCTTGAACATGTCGGCAACACTGAGATGGATTGGTATCCTTAACCCCAAAATATGGATGGTGTGAAAGACCAATGGTGAGATGACCGGTGAACGGAATAACCAAACCTGACACAATAATGGTGATGGAGTGAAAGTGTCATGTTCAAGAGCAACCTGCTACCATAAATTCTTCAAGTTTTTTCCCTTTTTCCCCAGTCATTGCTGACCAATACCTCTTTATTTTTGTCGAGCTTGAGGAAGATAACATATGCTTGTTCTATAATTTGCCCTTCGGGCAAACCCGTTGCTATGTTTTAATGAGTCTAGTGACAGTGAAACTCGGTCTCGTCTAGAATGGACAAGTTTGTCACTTTTGTTTTAACGAGTTTAATGACAAGGATAACTTTGTCCTTTTCATGTTTATAGAGTTTGAAAAGGGATGAAAAGAAAACTCCAAGAGTTCTTTTTCATAAAATAATCCCTTAAGTACAAAAAAGGATAAAATAATACAAAAGGGATGACTTTTCCGATCACTTTAACGAGTCAAAAAAGTCAAGTGCTCGACTTTTTTGTAAAATAATCCCTTGGGTCCGAAAAAGTATAAAATCATATAGGAGGGATGACATTTCCAATCACTTTAACGAACTGGAAAGGCCAATGCTCGACAATCTTTTCATATTTAACAAGTCTGAAAAGGGTTTAAAGGAGACTCGATTTTGAGGAACAAGTGGCGTCTAGGGTAGCAACTGGTTCCGATGAATTTGGAACTTCTCAAGACATGGTGAATTCTTTGAAGAGTTTGGCTCCACTCATCGTAACTATTCCTCAAAACGGGTAAAACAACCAAGTGGAAGCATATGATCAGCCAAAGGGATGGTGGTGGTGAGAGGTACACAACCAAGGTTCAAAAGGCTGATAAAATGGCAATCACAAAGGTTATTTAGTTGAAGGTGGGTTCATTTTTTGACAAGTTTGAATCATGGGGGAACTATGCTTGGTGGTAGTTTCATTTTTTACTCAAGCTCGAAATGACAAACTATGCTTGGAGTGGTGGTCAAAGATGTTCAATTCACTGTTTAACACATCATATTCTTTCTTCAGTCATTCAACTTGCTCAATCACTGCATCAAATTGATTAGAAATACATATATATGGACGAAAAAGAACTAAAACTAACATTTTACTTGAAGTACATGAATAGTAAACATAAAAAGTAGTTTTACCTTTTACTTTCATAATTTCTTTTCAAATTTGGGATTTTGGAGCTCTGGAGCAGTTTTCCCCCTCCAATTTCACCAGTTGATTTCGGGAGATCCTATGGACTATTTTCCATGCCGTCGGGACCAGGTAGGAGTTATCCTTGAGCTCTTCATTTTCATTCCATCTTTTCTTGATTTTGAGCTAGTTTTTCCACTTTTCTGGCCCCCCTGGGTTTGAAGATTTCGTTCCCCAATCATTGCACCTAGCCTATATCAAAAGGTGCGATGCATACTGAGATGTACATTGGCCAATCAGTATGCATCTCACCTTGTTCAAAGGTAGGGTGCGATGGGCGCAGAAAGGCAGCCTTATATAATGTTTTTTCATCAAATTTGGATCCTAACTCATATTTTGTCTATATTTTAGATATTTGTTGGATCAAGATGGTTGTCACGTGGTGTGAACGAGAACATGAAGAGGAGGATATGATTGCTTTACATGACCAGGGCATAGTTGATGCATTAAGAAACTGTGGTTTGCTGAAGTTCTTCTGCATATCCAGCATGAGGCAAAAGATCAGTTTGTTGCAATATTTCCTCGATGCTTGGGATCTTATTGACCAGGTATTCCAGATCAGAGGTAAATCCATTCCTCTCACGGTAGAGGATATTTACTTTCTGATGTGGTTGTCGAGGCATGGTACCCTCTTTCACTATCAAGATTTGCTTGTGGAGGCGAATCTTTGTTAGATTGGCTGGCAGCGCGACCTTACATTTGGAAAACAGATCTTACATGCAGTATGCCCTAGAATTCCTAGAATCGAAGGTGTTCAACTGGTGTGAGGCGATACTTCCTGTCATAAAAGAACAACTCTCCAAAGTAAAGAATGGAAGAACTAAGAATTTTGGCTATGGATCCATATTGAATGCTTTTGCTTTAGAGAGGATTCCATTGATGCAGCCTCAGAACATTTCACTAGGATTGCTAGCACCGAGGGAATGATGGATGCAGAGATGGGTTGATCTTATGGCGAGGCATGCCAGTCAGTCGCAGATTTCCTTCTTTGATGCCCTTTTCTAGTGGTTCAACAGCTAGGAGATGGTATTTGCGGAGTATCCATACGTCAGGATGGATTTCTGAGGTGACCCAGATTTGGTATTACCAGCTGGGGAGCAGTGGAGTGTTATAGGTAAAATGATTCAAACACATCTTTGTTTTTTAGTTTTATAATGTTTTTGTGTTTTTGATGTTACCAAGACTAAACAAACTTATTTGTGTGTGCAGATATTGGACCAGTGCGACCAATGGCATGCCCATAGGTGGCAGATGATGCTCCAACAGGAGAGGCTATAGGGAGGGTCATCCTTCGGGATCTGGACATATCGGAGACCCTGGCAGTGTTGCAGGATCAGATCAAGGGCCTCACTCTCGGTATTCAGGATGTCAGGACTAACGAGTTAGCTTTGAGGTTACAACGCCATACTACTGGCGTACCGAGTCGCTGGACTAGGCTCCTGCGCATGATAGCACAGGTGGTGACATGTTATCACCAACATCACTAGTCTAGGATACTTTTATGCATTCATTTTGAGTTTCTTGGTCAGATGAACGATTTTTTCTTGAACACAAAACTTTTTGCAAAAACTATAAACAATTATCTACTTTTGATTTTTGGAGTTTTATTTTGGCTAAGTGATGCAATCCTGATGCAAATGTTGATGTGGAATTCTTTCTTTACAAATGCTGCAAATGTCTATTTAACACATAGTTTTCTAGTGAACCAGTCAATGTGTTTAAGTTTCTGGAAATGTGTTGATATTGAATGGAATCAAAATATCTTTCCAAAGTTCTAACTCTTAGGAACATGTGATAAATAGTTGGGTTCCAAACGGAATAGATGCCAGTAAGCTGTAGAATGACAAGTTGTGAATCTAGCCTGACAATGAGTTGGCGTATGCCATGTGAAATGGCATCAGAGAGAAGTTCAATTAATGCACTATACTCAGCGATGTTGTTCATCAATCGACCAATACATATCCCCCTAAAACTCACTAACTCTCCGCTTGGAGCGAAAATGGCCTAGGCCGCAGAAGATAGGTTCTGCATATTACGACTAGCTTCGTCGGCATACCTGACAAACGGTTCCAAAAAGTCTGACATCTGCAATAAATGTGATGTGGATTACCTAACAAAAATGACAACTCTAAAAAGAAAACACTAAAAAATGCAATAAAAGCATATGTACAATGAGTTTACTACACTTAATCAAGCATAGTAATGTTTAAGATACAACCCATTTCGGGGCTGTGACAGTGGAATCCCATAATAATCGACTAGCTCGTAGGATCCTTTTGTCAATACTCATTTAACAATGTAGGGGCCCATCCATAATCGTTCGAATTTACCTGCTCCTAATTTGTCAGAGTTCTGATTGTAAAGCAAGACTAGATCACCTTATGAGAAGACACGAGGCTTGACATTTTTGTCATATTGCGCCTTGACGCGTTTCTGATGTGCTTCATTAGCCAACGCGGCATCACGACGAGTTTCATTTAGATGGATTAGTTCCAAGAAACGAGCCTCTTTTTCAGAAGTTTCGGGAAGTAGATCAATTGCAAGCTTGAGGGATGAGATTTTGCACTGAGTTGGTAAGACTTCTTCCAAACCATACACCAACTGAAAGGGCGTAAATCCAGTCGTATTTCTCACCGAAGTCCTATATGCCCACAAGGCTGAGTATAGGTTTAAATCCCAATTCCGTTTGTGGACTCCAATCATTCTCTGCAACATGCGCTTAAGGAATTTGTTGATTGCCTCAACTTGTCCATTAGGCTATGGATAATATGGAGTAGAACTATCATGGGATAGTCCTAATTTGGTAGTCAATTCAATCATCATGTGATTGCGAAAATGCGACCCATGATCTGTGACTATAGCCTGTGGTACACCAAATCTAGAAACTACATGATTGAAAAAGAAAAGAGCAGTCGTTTCACTATTGTTGTTTAATGTAGTCATCACCTCAGCCCATTTTGTAAAATAGTCGACAACGACTATAATATACCCATGCCCCCCAGCTGAGGTGGGGTTACATGTCATGAAATCAATGCCCCATTTAGCAAATGGTCCAACATCAACGACTGGATGCAGTGGTGCAGGCGGTAATATGGTTTTGCGATAACAAAGCTGACAAGCATGGCAAATTCTGACTGCAATTATGAAACCTTTGAATATGGTGGGCCAGAAGTAATCAGCTCATAAGATCTTTTGTGCAGTAGTGTAACTAGATAGGTGCCCCCCACAAGCACCTGAATGACAATCATTCAAAACTTTTTCGGCCTCCTCATGCGTGAGGCACCTTCGTAGAACTGTATCGACGCTATGACAGTAAAGTGTATCACCAATGATCGGATAGTATTTGGCTTGGTATCGAGTATGTCGTTGTTCAGAGCAAGAGATGTTAGGCCTAAAAGTTTGGGTTTGGAGATAGACTAGTATATCCCCGTACCGCGGATCACTTGACGATATCAGAAACAGAGTCTCATCCATGATTGATGCTTTGGATGTTAAATCGTTGGATGACGATGGAAGGTCACAAAGTAACTCTCCAAAGATGAGAGACTTCTTTGATTTGGATTTGGTGAATTCCAGATCAAAATCTTGCAAAATGGCTATCCATTTGGAATATTTTCCCCCTAGTAATTGACGTGACAGAATGTTGGTCATAGGGTTGCAATCTGACACAATGGTAGTTTTGCGAAAGAGAACATAGTGTCAAAATCTTTGTACTGCTTGAATGGCTGCTAAAGCCAACTTTTCAACATAAGAGTACTTTCTTTCTGTATCATTAATATTGAGACTTAAATAATATATAGGATGTTTGATTCCATTATCTTCTTGTACTAAAACCATGGCGATGGTTGTATCTGCAACGACGAGATATAGGTTGAAGTCTTTTTGATAGTCAGGAGCGTACATTAATGATGCTTTTATCAGGGAATCTTTTAAAGCATCAAAGGAAGCTTGTGCAACCTGATCCCAGTGGAAGGGTACTCCTTTTTTCAAAAGACGTGTATAACCTTTAGTGAGTTTAGCGTAATGTGGAATGAACCTCCTCAGAAAGTTAGCTTTCCCTTGGAGTCTCTGAATCTGAAGCAAATTTGAAGGTGGAGGTATGTCAAGGATTGCATAAACCTTAAATGGATTGAGTCAAATTCCATCCTTAGAAACTACAAAACCAAGCAATCGACCAGAACCGACACAAAACACACACTTGTGTAGATTGAGTCATATCTTGTAGTGTTGGCAACATAAAAATATAGCACTCAAATGTTGCGGGTGATCAGTCCATTTCGTGAATGAGCGGGCAGATTGTCGAGATATGGTTGAACAATGTGTTTGATGTCATGGAAGGCGTAATTCATTTCCCTCTGAAAAGTTTCCCCTGCGTTCTTCAAACCGAATGGTAATTTACGATATGTGAATGTGCCCCATGGACATATAAATGTAATTTTTGACTCATCCTGTGGGCGGATATTGATTTGATTGTATCTGGAAAATCCATCCATGAACGAAAAGACTTCGCATCTAGCACATTCATCAATAATTTGGTTGATAAATGGTGTAGGATAGTTTTCCTTTGGACACGCTTGATTTACATCCATATAATCGATGCACACTCTAATTGTTCGTTGTTTTTTCATTACAGGAACAATATTCGATACCCAATCAGTGAGAGGAACAAGGTAAATGAAGCTAGCACGAAATAGTTTTTCAACTTCTGCCTTAATGGCAACGAATTTTTTCGGATGAACAGGTTGAAGCCGTTGTCGCACTGGTTTGACATCTGGATACATCTTGATTTCATGTTCAACAATTCTTGAGTCAATGCCTGGCGTTTCTTCATATGACCATGCAAAGACATCTCTGAATTCGTGAAATAGAGCATAGTAAATTTCTAGTTCTGATGGAGAACAAGATTTGCCAACGTGAGTATTCTCTACAATATTAGGTCTGGTCGAAATATTAATGGCAATAGTTTCTTCAATGTTGGATAGATTTTTCTCGTAATCTACTGTATTTAAAGAATTTAATAAAAAATAAAAAACTGAAGGATATTTGAGGTCGTTTGAATAATCTTTGTTGTCATCTCGAAGGTGGGAACGATGGTGGTAATCTTCCCACGGCGTCTCTCCTATCATCATTGATTGGATGATTCCTTCATCTGTAGAATGTATATGAGACCAAGGATTCAAAGAGGTACCATATTCTAAAGACCTATCTACCCAAACACTCATCGAGTGCTGATTCGGGTTTGCCGCCCAAGCCCAGAAAATTGATTGCTACAGAGATTCAATAGGGCTTGGGGGCAATACCTCACGATGATCCTCGCTATCAAAATGGTCAGAACTCTTCTTAAACTCAGATGATGTAGAAGAGATCATTTGACAGCTTTCCACTGTGTTCACTTCTGTGAAACCAGATGGATGCAGGAGGGCAAACGTTCCCTTTAAGGAAGGATCTTTTAGGATACCTACTCCAACATTTTGAAGTGATTGTGAACTTCCATGTTTCAATGGAATGCTTCCAATAGCTTGTGAACTATTGGGAAACCAGGTTAGTGGGTCAACGATTATTATTCCACCTTGGAAGGGAAATGCAATATTTCTAAAATACGTAGACACAATGGCAGCCATAGCATAAATCTAGGGCCTTCCCAGTAAGATATTGTAATCAAGGTTTCCATCAATGACCTCGACTTCAATCTCTACCATCTAGCCACCCAGTTCAACTTGCAAGTTACTTAAAATCCCATACGGAGTGTATGTTCTTCCATCAAACGCTTTTAATGTTGTTGATGATCGTGACAAGGGTGGTGAACCAAGAGTTTTCCAGCAACTCATTGACATAATACAGGTAGATGCCCCCTCATCAATGATGGTTCGATGAACATTTTTATTGAGGAATTTTACCTATATAAGGAAAGCGAGTTGGGCTGGTATCTGAGGTGTATAGCCTTTATGATTAAAGGCCACAAGATTGGAATCCGTTGGATTGATCCCACCTATTGCTGATAACAAAGCCTGCTTTTGGGAGGGACAATCTTGCAATACCTCAAGCGTTGACATAGCAGATGGCGATTGAGCTAGATCCTCCACTATATTATAATTCTGAGCAGCTTGAGCACGAGGATTAAATGTCGATTTATGTATGACTCCCTTTGGTGGCTTTATAGTTAATTAAGGAATAATGGGTGGAACAACTTCTGGTGAAGTTGTTGTCGAACTACTAGGTTGATTAGTAACCTGGTTGTTTGACGATGGTGGATTCCCATAATCTTTGTTCCTTGTCAAAATCAAGGCATCATTTTGCTTGTTTGAGATGGATAACATAAGCACTTGGGATGTGGAAGCATAATAGATAGCAACCAAATTAGTTTATGGGTTTGGAAACAGATCAGTCAACACCGCTGAGGTATTCGAAGCCTTCAAAAGTTTTGAAATCTTAGATCGATGTGGACAATCTCTCATATTATTCTCCTCGTTACATATCAAACATGGAAAATGCAGAGGTTTCTTTGGCCTAGTAGGGTTCGCAGATGATTTTTCAGTAGTTGAATTCTCCTATTTCTTCTTATTATTTTTCCCTTTCTTCTTTCCCCCTGGTTGCTTTGGATTTTTGCCCTTGTCAGATGACAAGAAATTAATCTTTGAGGCAAGAGGTTTGTCATTTGCATTCTGACTAGAAATAGCAAGAGATTTACCAGATGGAGCCCTTGCGGTTTGCGTGCTTGAGGCACCAATCACACCGTCACCGGCATGAGAATCCCTATTCGATTTAGGGGGAGGTGGAATGGAAAATTCTAGTCTAGGAGTATCAGGAATTTTGTCGTAGAGTGTGCCAGACTGAGTATAGATCAAGTTTAAATATTGGGCACGAGCAATGACTTGCTCTTCAGTGACAACTCCTCCTTTCGCCACGTCCTCAGTAATAGATGGAAATAAGGACTTAATAAACCACTCAGTTAAAAGTTGATCAGGAACGTACGTCTTTACCATTCAACGACGACATCACCACTCATGAATATGATTAGATATGTGAGTGGCCATGGTCTGTTTAAAGTTGGTAAGTAGTTCTGTTCCCATTTCGTACCTGATGGGTAACTGAAAGTGGGTTATAAAAGTAGTGGCAAGGATGTTGAAGTTATCAAACGAAGCTCTAGGCAATTCAATATACCATTTCGTTGCTGGACCAGTGAGCATTCTCTAAAAAAGGTGAAGTCTTATCGAATCATCATTCAGGGTGTTAGATGAGCACCACAAATGAAAATTCATTACGTGATTCGATGGATCTTCACCTGGATTTCCATTGAATTTAGGATTATCAGAGGGAATTTTATGAGGAATCACTGGCCACCAAGGGGTGTATGCAATTGGATCATTTGTCAACCAATTCAAATCTGGTAATTCTAGAGTTTCTACAAAAGGCAATTGCTGATTCAGATTAGGTGGAGCATACCTAGGATAAGATGGAATCACCTGAGCAATAGGTCTTTGCATACCAACATAATGTCTCTGATGCTGGTAACTTTGATAAGGTTGTTGTACATAACCAGTATAGTGTGGTTGTTAATAACCATTTTGAAAATGTGGTTGTCCATTACCTACAAAGCCTTGTTGCTCAGGTACTCGGTAGGCTTGATATTGACAAAATCCATTCTGGGCTTGTAAACCAAGCCCAAACTTAGGTTGGGTTTGTTGGAATTGTGGTTGTTGTATTGCATCAGCCATGGTTGTTGGACCATTTGTTGTTGCCCAATGCCGCAGGATTGACCAAGTTGTGGATTATCAATACCCATTTGTGCCTGAGTTGTTCCATAAAAGGGAGCACTAACCTGAGGTTGTGATTGAGTCGTAGAGACAAGTAGATGTTGTATCACAACATGAGAGACTTGAGGTTGAGACACAATAGGCTGTGCTTGTGCTAGTGACACATTCATAATAGCGGGTGTAGTGGGAATATTCGACACAGGTTGGATCAGTTGTGTTGAATATACAACCCTTGGTTGTTCTGGTAGTATTGGTATCCAACCACTAGATGTAATTCCAATTTGACCTGAATTTTGTTGGAAACTCTCATCTGGTTGTTCCCTAGGAGGAAACAGTGAAAAGGCATACTGCCCTTCATATGGCGGCAGTCTGGTGTTTAAAGGATATACTGGTTTTTGAAAACTACTCTGCCCAAATTGATACTGGTATGCAGGATCAAAATGTTGAGTTTCAACATAAGAAATATCAGATGGGACTCCGGATGAATAAATGGAAGAAGACCATGTTGCCGAAGCAACCCTTGAGTGTAATCCAATTAGTGATTGATAACTACCCGGAACAGATGGTATACCAGCAAACATTGTAGTAATGGGAACAGGAAGTTTTGCTGTAGCTGCATCAGATGAAATATTCCTAGATGTTGATGGTTTCTCAGACATGTTTAGTCTACCCAAAATATTTCCTAGTGATTCGACATGAACTTGTGATGAAGGATGATTAAAAGAACCAATCTCAGGAGCAGAAGGACACAAATGAATCCCAGTTGCAAAATGTAATGGGGTACTAGATGGTGGGCCCTTTACTATCTCCTCTATAGCAATTAGACCAGGTGGAAGAGGTAGACCGTTAGGTCTGTAAAATATTTCTGGAATCGAAGAAGGTATAGCTTCTGCAGTGACAAATGCTAGAGGGTGACACCTTCTGAATTTTGAATCTCAACTTCCAGATGTTCAGGTAAGTGAAATTCAATCTCAAAGGGAGGTTCTTGAACAACTACTGGTTCGAATGTAGCCTTGGTTTGAACTGAGATGGGTTCTGGATCAACTCTAGATGGAGTTTTTTCAGGTACAGAAGTGTCTGTCGTTACACTAGGATCAGTTCTAGTGTCCTCTTGTAACTGCGGAACTTCTTCTCTAAAGGCAGATGTACTAGAAATAATCGGAGTAATTGGAGTCTCTGATGATGTTGAAACCAAAGTTCAAATAAACCAGATGAATTAGACTCAATTAAATGAGATCGTTTTCTCTAGATTGGCTTTGTTTCTAGAGTCAAAGACTGTTGACTCGCTAGTCTCCGCAAACAACGGGGTTTTGATTGACTTTCTTCCTCGATAGCGGATTATTTGATCAACTCAAAATTAAGGGGAAAATGATGTTATTCTGAATTCAATTAATTTTAAGGATGCTTTGACACAACTTCACTTTTTTAGTTTTTAAGAGTCTAGAAAAAGCTAAACATGACTCTAGTCTCCTTCGATTTTTAATGAGCCTGAAAGGACAAATGCTCAGATGGACCTTTTCTTTTAAAGAGTCGAAAAGGAACGAAAGTGACTACTTTGGAAAATCTAGATAGAGGGATTACCAAACCAATCGTAAAACTACAATATACACCTTGGTGATAAATTAAAGAGAAATTACCAAGGACTTATGTACGACAGTCAATCTTCCTGAATGCTGTGTTCAGTGCATTGCGATCAATAAGGCGGCAGACTCGGCTTCCTATGGATAAAGGATATAAGCCTATTGTGGTCTCCCAATATATACACAACAGTACGGGGAGCTTGGACTTGTCATATCAAGGAGGAGGAATCACCCAACCTCCAATGAAAACGATAGCCACTAGTTTTTATGACGCCGGAACACGTCTCTAGCCTAGACCTCTAGATGTGTTGCGTTAAGTTCCAAATCATTGTTAGGTTCATTAAAATTTATTTTAAAGTTGATCTTGTTTAGATCTTTCCTTTCAATGGTTCACCGCGTGATGATGATTTTGAAATTCCTAAAATTCAATCTACAATGATAAACAATCTTTGTTTATTTTGATCAATGAAAATACTAGCTACTAGGGAAAGAAGATTACAATTCTTTCAAACAAAGAGCAAAGAGCACACACTAGTGCATTTTCCTAAATCATTTTTCACACATAAACTACAAAATGCTAAATGCAAATGCATGTATTTGTTTTCGTTCCCCTTAATGTGAAAAATGCCAAAAAGGAAAACTAAATGTAGCAAAGATCTAAAATATTTTACTCAAAGTGACCTTTTCGACAATTTCTTTTTCAAAAGAGAAAGGAAGACTAAACGACACTTTTCAATTTTGAATAAAAAATGATTTTGACACTTCGAATAAAAACAAATCAAACCAAATACATGACGAAAAGTTCAACCGAATATCCAGGGAAGGAAGAATCGACGACACTTCTCTTTTGACACAAAATGACAATTACGACACTTTTTGTACCAAAGCAACAGATCGATTTAAGCAACTTTTCGACAAAGGATTGTAAATGATGAACAAATACCCAAAACATTTACTAATCTTAATCTAATGGAGGCTGATCTGTGTGATGCAAGTAGGCTTTAGTATGGAGGCACTGTTCATAAGCAGCAAAACATCTAAACAAAATTGAAAACAAGGTCAAAAACCCCCAATTTCTAGAATGGAAAAAGGTTCAGTTAGTCATCGCACTTGGGCTTCACAGAAACAAGGATGCATCACACTTATCACACTCGGGAGGTGTGATGCATACTGGGTTACAGTGACAGACAATGTGATGGGCCAGTGAGCACAACTGAAGTGGGTTTTGGCTCAGATGTGCAGTTGTTTTCAATGAGTTGGGCTGAGCTTTGATGGACAGTAAAGAGAAAAGTATAGAGGAAGGTCTCGAGAGGTTACTGAGCTACCAAAAGGACATCTAGAATGCTTGTAATTCAAATTTTTAATTCATAAAATAAACCAGAGATTGACTGAAGCAACATTCATCTACTATGCAATTGCAGAGCAAGAGCAGTTCGAAGGCTACCTGGCTGACTTCAGGCTCTGTCTATAGTTTATAAAAAAAACAATAACAACAAACAAACATCTCTTCTTCCCTAGTGGAGTCACCAATTTGTTTCGGGGAAAACTAGTGTCTTGTCAAATGACTAGCCCTCTAGGTTTGGTAGCTACCCTAGAAACAATAGCTTAAAGTAATTCAATGATTTATTCTATGTGCAACAGATAAGAGAAAGATAAAGGAACCAACCTGGAACTTCTTCTCAATCCCTTGCTTGATCTCTCTCCCCCTTGACAGATCTTGCAACTCCTATCCATACTTAACCCGCTTGGAAAGTACCTGCACAAATACAGCAACAAAGAACCGTCAAAGCATCGTGATCTATTACAACATAAGCATTACAGAATCAAATATATAATGAACAAATGATAGCATTCACAAATGATAACATTCACAATTACATAATCATATGGAAGAAAACTTGAAGAACTTTATTAAATAGAAGGGAGAATTAAAACCCAGTTGTCTGATCCAGCATCATCCTCCCAACTTCAATCCCTCTTCATCTCATGAAATAGCAAGATCACACCATCAATACAATGCTCTTTCCTCAATTACAAACTATCAGCACTTCCTTGCAATTCACAATATTCTAGCCCCTGTATCTCTTAGATGGGGGATCCATTTATAGATGTGTGCAAGGGTGTGAGTCATCCATGGGGTTTGATTATTGTCATTCCACTTGTTACAATTGGTTCCACTTGGAGATTTCTTGGATCTCCTACTCATCCATGGGCAAATTCAGAGAGGCAAGTGGCATAAGAGAAGTTTCTAGAAGATTCCATGAGCAACCACCTAGCAAACTGTCTAGGACATTTGTCCATCCTCACCCATCGCACCCTATATAAGGCCTAATCAGTATGCATCGCACCCTAACAGTGTACCACTCAGTATGCATCGCACCTTGCCAGTGGAGCAGTGAGTATGGTTCAGTTTAGGCCATTTCTGGATGGTTTCTTAGGTGGAACTTTTGGGGAATGATGTAATCAGATGACTAAGCTCTTTTAGGGGTTGAAGAGCCCTTTTTTATCGACATATAAGTTTGGGGTTGATGTTACCAAATATGTCTATAACACTCCCTCTTAACTAGGGAGGTATTCATAATGGTACTTGGTCATTCTCAATCTGAAGAATTTCTCAGAAGAAGAATCAGATTGGTAACCCATTTGTTTAGCATCATATTAACCAACATTTTTATATATAAATGTCTTTACTAACGACTCTATCTCTCCACAAGATCTCATCTCAATGCTGGCAAGACCTAATAATTTATAAACACCCTCATCATCATTGTCTCTCTCAAAACATATCCCACCTGGGTTCTTAGGGTGTGTTTCATGAGGAATATTCTTATCTTGGGCTCCCCAACCCTAAAAGAATATTTGTCTTCCACAAATCCTCTTATTTTACATTCCCTATCACATCATCAAAGAGTATCAAATGCCAAATGATTACCTAATCCTCTATTTTGTCTTTACAAGTGAAGAGAAGAATATTGTGTCTATCTCTCCCTCTCAATTAGGGAGGACATATTCACTCATACCTAAGATCCTTCTTGGCTTAGGATTTTCCAAGTTTCTACCAAGTAAGAAACTTTTTTCTAGTATCCCTCTTAACTAGGGACCTACAACAGCTCCTCAGGTGGAGATGATGAGACAAATAACTGTTAGAAGTACTCCTTCCTTCGATATCATGTATTTCCTTTGTTAACAAGTCTTCTTCTTTTGGAGACTTCTACATATAGAACAGACCATCCATCACATTCATCCATGAGTTAGTAAAGTCATTATGCCTCTCATAAGCAAGTGAAATATTAGTCTACATATGGTATTTCTTCATGTTATGCTACCTTTGTCGTGCTTTCCTCTCCAAAAAGGTCTTTCATATTTCAATGTGGTTATATTGGAAGGTTTCCATAGATCTTCCCTTTGGTAGTCCTACATAAGCCCATCCATGTACTAGTTCATACGTAAGTAATGAACACTTAAATCATAATTACCTTTGTGAAGGCTTTTCATCATGAAATCTTCCTGGAGGCATCAACATCCTACATATATGTTGACACATCTCCAAAGATATGTATTGTCAATGGTCTCCATCTTTTCCAGACTTCCATCATAGTCTTCATATTTTTCTATGAGATATCATAGTCAAATATTCTTTGTCTTTTGGATTTTGACTACCCTTATGATTGTTTCATATTTCACAATCTCTTCCTTCCATTCTTCACACATTTCATTACCAAGAACTTCAAAGTTTCTCAATTATTTTCAACTACCTCATACACCATATGAGGACATATTATGTTGATTTCATCTAGTAAATAAGTGACCCATTCATTTCTCCATCCCTTTGAAGGAGGAGATCCTTTCTTTGATGATGCCTCTTATGTTGTCTACAACCATATGACATGACTTCCGTAATATTTACATACCTCATCTTTCCTTTGGGTAATCCAGACTTCCTCTAGTAGCTTCCTTTGAAGGAGATTCATCCCCTTGATCTTCTTCATTGTTATGTCATCATACCATCTATTGGCTTAAGGGTTCCTAACCCAGGCTCAAAGTTAGCTGTGCCAATAAACAAAACCCTACACTATTGGCCCTTTCGGAAACAACCCACATACTGCGGGCCACAATCTCACCCAAAGCAGTATTAGGGGATGCTAGAGCAAGGTTTCTGCATTCAGAGACCTGTGTGATGTGTATTCTAAAACCCTTATGGATCAGATATGTTTTCATGCAGATTTACCCTCTTTGTAGAGCTAATTACTGTAACTCAAGCGAAAAGGCCTTCAAATCCTCGCAAACATACTCACTTGTATTCTTCATGCACAATGGGTACAGATTCACTACTTTCATGCAATCAATTGCAAATCTCAAAGATGTTATGACCTAGATCTGTCTTCTAGATCTACTAGAGGTTAACTCTACTAGATCTACATAATAACTTCGTGAAGGTTGTTCATTAGTCTTATCAAGCATAAACATTAAAGCTCCAACAGATTCGCACAATAAAACACATGAATTCATAGAAAGCATCTTACAAAGCGAAGAGACATTAACTTAAACATAACTAAAGAACAAGGCACATACACATTTGATTCAACCAAAAACTCTCTTTATTAGATTTAACATTCAATTTACAGACTCTCCCACCCTCCACACTCAGCTGCAGGGGCTCGTGCACTCAACTGCGGACTTGCCAAGGTCTTCGTGCACTTAGCTACATGAGCCTTCCCCTTTTTCCCAAGTACAAGAAACATATCTTTCCTGCCTTAACACCTTTCCCTTACACTTTTTCTTCACCACTAGATTTACTTCTAGACTCGTTAAGACTTAAATATTTATAGCCTTTCAATTACAATACCATGGCTCGCGACCCATGGGTGAGTCTCAAAACCATCCTATCATATACCCATACAATGAGCTAAAGCCCATTTGACTCTTAGTTGTGCACTCCTCTTTCCATATTTTGCAGAGACCTTACATTCTTTACAAAAAAAATTACAAAAATTGACTTTATCTATCAACACTTGACCTCGGGGACTCTATCCCAACACCATCATACCTTCAATCCAACAAGTTTGAATTCTTGATGGAACAATTGCTTCCCCTCATGATTTTTAAACCTTACAATGAAGATTCTATCATAGAATCTTGATTTTTTTGCATATCCTATCCTCTAAATGAACCTGTCCTAGATGAATTCTTGATAGGTTTTTAAGAGCTATACGCTATATAGCTATATATTGTTTTGTCCCAGACATTTAAATGCTTATACCATGATGGTATTCTATAATATGATGCATCCTATCTTATTAATAAAGCTTCCTACCTATATTTTATATATAATAATATTTGAAGATGATCATCTAAGTCATATTAGATATCTCTTACTTCCTCTTTCTTTGGTTTCTTTGTTTTAGGTTCTTCCACTTCTTCGGTAATATGAGCTTCTTCCTTGTTCTTATTATTCCTTTTAATTTTAGGATGATCTCTTCTTTATGCCCATATTCTTGATAACCAAAGCATTGCACCTTAGGCATATTCTTCCTTTTCTTTTGAGGACCACATTTTCCAAATTTTTCTTTTCCTTTTGACATAGCAACATATGCTTGATTCTTCTCATTTGATCCCACACCCTTTTTTTCCTTCAGTATGGTTTCTTCATTTTTCATAATGACCATATATCTTGGAAAGGGGTGGCTTCTTTCTTCCCATAAATGCTTGAAGTGAATTTCCCCATTCATCTAGTAGTTCATTCAATGCCACAATGGTCATTTCTTTTTCGAGCATTATTTCACCCAAATTATAAAGTTTATCCCTTATTTATGAAATCCTCATAAAGTATGAGGCTATTCCTTCACCTCTTGAGATCTTTGATTTGTAGATTTATTTCCTTAGAGAGTTTACTTCTCCTGTAGCACTTATGGAAAATAACTCTACCAATTTGACATATATTTCTTTTCATGTGTCGAATTTTGATACATATGGGATGAGAGAGTGTTTGATGAATTCTATAAGAATTAATTGGGCCCTCACTTCCCCTTTCATGTATTTAGCATGTGCTTGAGTATATTCTTTGTAAGTTTGGGTTATAGATCCCTTGATATGATCCAGAATTCATTCTCAATGAGGTTTAGGTTTGTTCCTTTCTTCCATGCAAGGAGTTTTGAAGCCCTAACTAGTTTGTTTCTTTCCTTGTGAAAATCCATTTTGGTAGTTTCAGATGAATTCATATACTTACTTGAGTTATTTTTTCTTATTCTGCTTGCTTCATCCTTAATCTCGATGTTGATGTAGCTTGTAGAAGACCATTCCTTGAAAAAATGATGAGAGACAACTTGTTTTATGAACCTTCCTAAAGATTATGACAATGTTCTTTTGACCTAGCCTTCCTTAATCTTTTTAAGAGCTTGCACTTCTTTGGTGATGGATGAATGATGAACTAGAATATGCTACTAAGGTTTTAGTATTTCTTTCTACTTCCTCCTTGATAATTCCTTCGATCTAGGTTTTTTTTATTTCTTGCTTGATATATTTTGTCTCGCTTTGATCCCTTTCTTGAAACTCGATCCTTGTGTGTCTCCTTGATTAGATTCCCCTTCTTGAATTTAGCACCTTAGCTCTGATACCATGTTGAGAAATCTAGGGCATCAATGGTTAAGTGATTTCTCTACTTATGATAACTACTTGTGATAGTATTAATTAGAATCTTCTCTTTTATTGTACTTATTATTGTGTTCTTTTGATCAAGACAATTACCATATCATGAACAAATAGAGAGACAAGAGACCCAATATATATGCTTGTTAGCCAAGGCCAAAAACTCTCAATATTTGAGAGGAAAACCCAATGAAATTCTTCCTATATATCTTCAATTGATGAACACCAAGACCATGACAATGACTCTTAACACTAGTGTCCTACCAAGACCAAGTCACTAGCCTCCAACATTTCCCTTCTCCTTCTTGCTCTTCTCGACTTCCTTTATAATCTCGGTCTCCCTCTTCTCAGCTACCTTGAGGATCTTAGTCTCCTTCTTCTCGGCTTCCTTGAGAATCTGGGTTTCCTTGAGGTCTCAAGAGAGAGACCTAGTGTACTTCTACTCGGACCTTTCTAGTGAGGTCCTCTTCTCAATATGATTACTTTGATGTAGATGCAAATACTTTGACCTACTTATGGTGCCTTTTTATATTCTTCCTTCGCATGTGGGAATATTTAATACCTAGAACAATTCACAAACTAAATTTGCTCTCTTTCTTCTTGTTTCGCTAAGATAGAAGATTCTTGTCATATGTTCCTAACACTAGCTTATAGACTTGCTTGACTGAATGACATACTTCCAAGTGAGGCTATTACTTGTATATACACATGTTTTCCCATGTCTTTTAGGCTGACATGATCTTAGGAATAGGCCGACGTTTCCTTGGAGAGAGTTTGACATCATATTCTTGATTCTTCCTTCTTTATAGGTCAATATGAAGAGGGCTAGTGACAAGGTCTTGGAGGATGACTTTACATAGACAAGTGTGACTCTTTACAATGTGTAACATGTCTTCATTACATGGAAAATTTCTCTTTATACTTTTATGACTAGGTGACAAAATTCCTAAGGGCTCTCAATGCGAGCCTATACTAAAATAAAATCTATTTCTCATGAAACCCATGATGCAAGCATTACAATAATTTTATTTTTCTTCTTTACATCTCTTACATAAAATCATAATTACATGTCATTATGAAGATCGAACCTAGTTACACTTTACAACACTAACAAAATCTCTAATTGGATATGGATCTCAATCATTAAGTTCATAATCATAAGTTTGATAACAATCATTAGGGTATGATGGGTAAACTACATCTTGGTGGGTAACAGGTACATTTGAAAAATTAAAACTAAAGTTGTAAAGAAAACAAAGAATTATTAAAAAATGAAAAAATGGATTTGTATAGTTAATAAAACACAATGCATGCATGGAACATCAATGTTTCATTCTTCAAAGGCGTGGTGTGATATAATAAATCTGGAAACCATCTAGGTGTGATATCCCTTGTTTGTTTTGAATTCTTGTATATTCTATTGAAGGTGTAAACTATTTCAATATTCAAAAATAAATGTCGAAAGACTTGTGGCAGTGTCACATATGGAAAACATAAGACAAGCATGCAAACATATACATGTATGAAGTACCAAAAAGTTACAAAAACATAAACAAAATGTTGAACACTGAAATTCTAAAAAGGTTTCCATGAAAAATTCCTTTCTTCATATTACAGAGTCACATGTAAAGGTTTACATCCAAATCCCACTTGGCTAAATACTAAACATGAATAAGCACACTGCCATACATTGAAAGATTTCCTGAAGCTATGTTTCATATTTAAGAAAATATGGGAGGTTTCAAAGGTTACAACTTCAAGTTTCAACTATGGTAGAAACAATTTTCAATATTAATGCATTCTCATAAGGAGAGATGTGATATATCATGATCCTAGAGCTCAATCTAACCTAAAGGCATTCATACTATCATGTAGGTTGTTTTGAGTGCCTTTTGTTTGTACTCTTGTGTAAAAATTAACACAAAAACTTACATAAATTCACTCACTAAACAAGTATCCAAATTTATCGTAACTTTTCAATGATGCCCAATCCCATCTTCAACAAATTTTCCATTACCCAAAATTAGGAAAGTATCCAGGGAACCCTCACCCAAATGACAAAAGTGTTATGATGAAAATATCAATACAAAAATTTAACCTTAAGAAAGATTATACTAATTTTCACAAGGAGTCCAAAGTGACTGACAAGGATGTGAAATTTCATCATAATGTCCTCTGTCTGCATAGGAACCAAGAGGATAAGACCTCCTGCTCATCATATGAAGTTAAAACTAAAAAATAAACAAATAATGACTAAGTATATAATAAAATTTAAATTAATAGGTAACATGAACCCAAACATATCTGGACAACTTTTCATTTCCCAAGATCAATTGAAGGGAAGTGATCATTGTTGCTACAAGTCTTCTTTCATAAAGGTGATGGCATGTATGACCAAAATAGGGTACTCAAATTTGAGTGCTTTCTTGCACTAGATTAGTCGTTGGTTTGCATCCTAGCATTCTTCACAGTTGTGGGCATGCAACAATACAATATTGAGGTACCTTAATTCATGTTTTTCTTTTCTAGTAATGATATTGTGAAAACTATTCTCCATAAAGACACCAGTTGAAACCTTGAAATGATTGTCAATATATCTGCTGCTAGGCATGCTGATATTGTATCGATTTTCATCATTTTCTAAGTTGTCCACTTAAACTCTAAAATTAAATATTACAACAAATCATATTTATGATAGATATTTCCAGGGTCACCATAAATTTTTGAAAATGGATTACAAATTCCCTTGAGAACGCTCAATAAAATGGCTTCATATACTTTCAACAACCTTTTTGTCTCAGATGCCATGCCTTGAAAACCATTTTCTTGTAAATTGTTTCTTCAAGTCTCCCTTTTCCTTACCCTACACCTTGGTGAGTAACATGTACATTTATCATATTATAACTAAAGCTGTAAAGAAAACAAATAATTATTCAAAAATCAAAGTTAGATTTGTACAATCAATAAAACACAATGCAGGCATGGAACAAAAATGTTTCATTCCTCAAAGGACATATGTGATATAATAAATTTGGAGACCATATAAGTGTGATATCCCTTGTTCTACTCCATCAAAGATGTAAACTATTTCAATTTTGAAAAAGAATTTCACAAAGGAATGTGGCAATGCAACACATGGAAAACATAACATAAAATAACATTATTTTATTAATGTCCAACAAATAACCAAAAAGTAGATCAATGGGACTTGAATGTATGCTATGTGATAAATATTAGTGCAAGTTAACCAGGCTACACAAATAACATAAAGTAACAAAACAAAAATTAAATCCAAAGAAATTTATACAGGAAGGACAAAAGTGTATGCTCTTTGGATGGTGATTGCATAAGCAATAAGTATGTTTTTGTCAAATGCAATGTCGTTATTTTATAATTAAATGATTTGTTCTTTGAAATCTATTCTCTATGATTTGGAGATGGTTTTTAGTCAAACAAACATAACATATCAGTTGTTTAGTATTTGTATCACTTGCTAGCAAGAAAAGGAAACACATAACATGTATGGACCTTAAGATTTCTACATAAAAAGGGATATCATTTTGATAGTTTGTGTGTTTATTGTATGGCCCACCTGGAACTGGGAAAACATGATTGCAAATCTCTAGAAAAACAATCTATCACTGTATTTCTCATTGTAAGGATAGCCAACTTGATGTGCAAGCGGTTTAGTGGTGTTGAGAAGCTTGCTACTGGTTTCTTTATATTGGCACATAAACTTCAACCTGCCATTCTTTTCATAGATGAGGTTTAGATCTCTTTGGGTAAGTGTCAGACTATGAGTAGGAAGCCTTTACAAACATGAAGATATAGTTCATGAATTTATGGGATGGCTTCGAGACATATCATACGAATATATTTATGGTTCTTGTAGCAACAAGTAGGCCATAGATCATGATGAGGCAATATTTTGTTGCCTTCCATAGTATTTTAAAGTTAGGGTGATTGGACATGTTGAGATATATCAAATTATTAAACTAAAGTTTTAAAGAGCGAAGATGAAAATATTAACTATGATTACATTGCAAGCTCCTATGAAGGAAAATGACACATGTGTACTTTTACATATGTCTGAAAAAATAGTCGTTTATATTCCCATTGTAGAATCTTTTTTGCTAAAAGTTGAATCAACCTTGAAGAAGCCAAGACGTATGATAGTTTGATTTATATAAAGTGTTGAAAAATGAAAATACAACAACTGAGTATGTTGATTGAATATTAGGTGCATCAGGTGATACAAGAGAATTTTTTTTAAGTATTTGGTTGACTAATACTACTTCTACAAATAGAACAAATCCAGATGCTTTCTACTTTATATGTAAGCTACAAATTCAAACTAGCAAAAAGAAATTATTGATTTTATTCCAATTCACTGGGTTAACTGTAGTGATGTTTTAACTTTTATTCTTGAAGAAGTGGGCTAAATATGGAAATGGAGACAAATAATTAGGTCTTGAGAATCAGATCATTGAAGGAGGGAATGCCGAGCATTTGAATTTAAATTAACAAGGAACATGAACCTAATCCCACCTGTAAAATTTTCATTGTTCAGGATCATTAATGTATCTAGGGAACCCTCATTGATCCGGATTTAAACATGAACACAAAAAATTATAGATATAACCATAAATACAGAGATGAAATAGAAATAACACTTCATTTCATTAATATCAAATACTGAAATATGCTTACAAACAAAATGGAAATAAGACTAGCTCGGGCGATGATAGCTTATCTCTTAGAAGAGATGTGGTGGATAAATGCCTCTGAACTGTGTTACAACGAGGCTTAAAGGCCTATTTATTATTAAGAAACAATGGAAAACCCTAAACATCCAAAAAAATAACCCTAGGAGATGAAGCGACAAACTATGGGCCCCGTTTGGGTAAATTGGTACATCAACTTCCCAAGGTTGTAACTTTGGTATACAATCTCCGTTTGACACACACAATAGCTCGATAGAAATATCTATCTGAGGACTAAAAAGTTTGAATGGTCAAAATGGTTTATGAGTCACGTTGGCCTGGTGTTCCCAAAAAATGTCATTTAGGGCCTCAAAACGGCTCCGAAAGTTCAGGACCCGAAAAACTCCCAAAAATAGTGAATTGTGCTACAAATAAGGAAATTGACGAAACTGAAAGAAACAATGGTGGGGGTCCAAGTGGAATAGGTGAGTGGCCACCAATATCCACCTAGATCATTCCTCCCCCCTTAGGAAGCAATGTCCCCCATTGCATTGAGTTCTTCCATGAGATGAGGAAATTTTTGCTGAACTTGGTCCTTAGTGAGCCACTTACCCTGGTGAAGGAGTTAGCCTCCTTTGACAACATGATATAGTCGGATCCTTTGTTGTCATGTGTTCTTGATCTACATGTCCATGATCTACTCAGTTTTGGCTTCTTCCATGCAGTTTCGATTTGACTTTGTAGGTGTGAGTTGTTCTACAATGTCTGATGTGTCGAGCAATGGTGGGAAGTATGGTCGAAGGCGGCCCACATTGAACACTGGGTGCATGCCAAAGAATGGGGAAATGTTGATCTCAAATGCATTGTCTCCCACAACCTTGGAAATGGTGTAAGGACCATATCAGAGTGGTATGAGTTTTTGATAGGCTTCAATAAGGCATTCCTTCCGCAAATGCAACTAAACTTTTCACCCACATGAAACTTGTGTGGCACCTAAAGTTGATCATGTCGCTACTTGTACTTGGCATTTGATTTCTCCAGAATGTCATGGAGTTGCTGGTGGATGTGTTGGATGTGATAAATGAAGTTGTTTTCCTTATCAAATTCGGACTGTACATGAGCCAAATTTGCTTGAGTAGTTGCAAATGTTATGGCCACATCAATGGGACATAGTGGTTGTAATCCCAAGCCCACTTGAAAATGGTTTTGGCCAGTCGAGATGTGGAGATCCTGGTTATAGTTGTGATGGACATAAGTGAGGTTCTCATCCCATGTGTGTGGATGCTTTGAGTTGTACATGCATAGAATGTGTATGATAATCCTAATGATACCTCTGTCTCGCCATCAGTTTGGGGATGGAAATTTGTGGACTTAGTGAGCTTGGTGTCCAGCATCGACCAGAGACTGGATCAAAATGTATTGAAGAACCTGTTGTCCTTATATGAGATGATAAATTGTGGGATCTGAAAGTGTACCCACACTCGTTCAAAGAAGAGTTTAGTAGTGGCTTCTATTGTGATATTTTTCTTACAAGCCACCATAATGGCCATCTTCGAGAATATGTTGATGACCACAAAAACATAGTCATTGCCATGCTTAGTAGAAGGAAGGACCGACATGTAATCCATGGAGATGGATTGATCTGAATTGGATCCTTAAACACTCTCTAAAGTTTTCATGAACTTTGTAAAATTCATGCCAAAGTTTCAAAGTCTTATAAATGTCGAGCTTATCAGAAATAACCTCTAAATAGTCGCAATTTATGATGAACATGGAGCAACGAGGACCCTCGGTCATGTGCGTAGGCCATTGGCCCATGGTAATGCGCGCTGACACAAATTGGCGAAACGGGAGGTCATATCAGAAAATGGGGGTGGTAATTAGGTTCGAGTCACTAATCGCATATCACCGGGGAAACCCCTCGAAGAAGGAAAAGCCCCTAATCGCTCAAACCTGAAAAGCATAAAACCATATGGAAATTGCCGATTCCATCAGAAGCGGGTCCCACACCAAAACCAACAAGTATCGAAAGGGCTTCGAGCGGTAAATGGTTTCAACCGAGTCTCGCCTGATGCCATACACTGGGTGACATGCGTCCGACGGATGAGACAGAAAACAGATCACATCGGACGGGTAAACGTCATGCTACTTACCCGCCCGATATGGATGGAGACAGTGGGATCTGGAGGCTCCAGATCGACGATGAAAAAGTGATCCGATGGATGACCGGATTCGACGGGGAAACAGGCCGAGTTGGATAAGATTTGAAGTCCGGCATGAACGATGAGTTGGCAGAGGAATCAGTTTCATGGGAAATCTTGGAGTAAACGGAAATAATGAACATTCAAAGAGAACTGACACTTAGTTCGTTATGAAACAAGTGGCCACCTCCTTGTGAAGCGTTACACAGTGATGATAATGCAGAGCAGGGGAATTCAAACGGACAGAGGCAAGAGATCCAGAAAGCTGGGAAGCGGAATCGAATAGTCAAGAAGCGAATTGGCTTTAAGCCACGAACTGACAGAGGGTAAGACAAGTAGAGAGGAAGCAGAAAGCTGAGAGGCAAGAGAGAAGTGAATTGCAAAGATTAGAGAAGAAGTTGAGCTGACTTGCAAAGCAAAGGCAACATCGATTCAGAGAGAGAGAGAGAGAGAGTTTGAGAGTCTGTGAACTCCAGAGAAGGCTTGAGAGGTTCAAGCAAACTACTCTTTATTCGCCTATTAGGTATTGAGTCTCAGATTGGACTCATACCACTGTGACCAGTTGAGGTCGAGATTCAATAAGGGGAGTCTGTGTACTCTAGAGAGTTGGGGAATCCAAGTACAGTCCTACTAATTATCATCTGTTGAGTGAGACTCAAATTGAGCTCACTGTTGTAAAAACTCTACTTTTTAAGACACAATAGAAAGGCCACCACTAAAGGCTGGACGAAGAGACGTAGCCCAGGAGGATTGGGTGAACTCCTTATTAAACTTGTTGTGTTTATGTGTTTTCTTATTGTGTTTCTCTTACTACTTCAACGTCTGTGTATTTCACAATCTTATCGATCCATTGCATAAAATAACATAGGCATACCCCATTAATTAACTAAGATCATTGACGAGTGATTTCAGATCAAGTGGTATCAGAGCTCTAGGTTGTTAAGGTTAGACAAGCTTGTGCTAGATTTTGTTGTTGAATGCTAACTAGGTCAAAGCTTAAATTAGGAGAATAAGAGTTGGTTGAAGCTAACCCATAAATTGGAAGAGTCTATCCTAAGAAGAAAATGTAAGAAGAAAGTCCTTTGGGATCAGACCCCCAGTTCATGGATAGTTTCCTGACCATGAGGTCCATGGAAGAGGAAATGTATAGAGAGTTTAAGAAAGGTAGAGATGCAAATTCATCACACTCCAAAGATAAAGGAGAAGAAGAATCTCTCCTCCATGACCACTCTAAAGGCAAAGGGAAAGAAGAAAACTTCCTCACACCTCCTAATAGCCCTAAAAATAAGAAGAGAACATCTTTGATTAAATTAGATGTTAAATTTGATTTGCCTATTTATGATGGCGAGTTGAATGCAGAGAAGATGGATAACTGGATTAGACAGATTGATATGTATTGCAAGGTGTAGAATATTGACTCAGACAATAGTAAAATTCAATTGGCCAGCCTACGCCTTGGAGGAACTGCCTTGGTATGGTGGTAAAATTCTATCTGTCTAGAGTGAATTTGTTTCTACAATTAAAAATCAATTCTATCCACTAGCTAATATGAAACAAACCATGATGAGCTGGAAAGCTCTTCACCAATTGAAAGGGCAAAGTGTACAAGGTTATACTCAAGAATTTAGAAAAAAGAGCTTTGATTCTAGGCATTTCTTTAGACTCACCTATAACTCTGTTGGAGTATATAGGTGGTCTACATAGTTATTTAAGACATACCATTCTCATGTTTAACCCTACTAGCATAGATGAGGTCTCTGTGCAATCTACCCATCTAGAAGCTAGAGGCAAGAATGTGGTCCCAAAAGTTGGGGGATCATCTAAACCCACTGCAAGCAAGAATAAGGAGAAGAGAAAACAGAAATGGAAAGAGAGGAAGGCCAATGCTATACAAAAGACAAAGTCTTCATGCACTCACTGTAAAAAGGATGGGCATGATGATGAACACTGCTAGATTTTGCATCCGAAGCTAAGACCTAAGAAGTTCGATGGAAAAAAGAAGAAGACTATTGCGGCTATTCAAAAAGATTTTGGGTCAGATTCAGGAGATGAAACAACCATTGCAGCCACCAGTATAAAATGTAAAAATTCTGAAGCATCTACTAGTAATTCTGCACAATCTACTGATAATGAAGAAAATGACAGGAAAAGACATGAGCTTTTTCATATTCGAGTTATTTCCAAGAATCAAAAGATTGATACTTTGTTTGATAGTGGCTCACAAGTAAATTTAATTTCTGAAGCAATTGTAAAGAAGTTGGGATTACTAACTACACCTCACAAGAAGCCATATCCATTAGGTTGGTTATGTGATAAAGTACAACTACAAGTGACGAGACAATGCAAAATTAGGTTTCCTTTTGGGTCAGCGTTTGTAGATGAGGTTGAGTTAGATATAGTTCCTTTCGATATCTGTGGAATTGTTTTAGGAAGTCCTTACTTGTATGATAGAAAATAAATTTTCTATAGAGCAGAAAACAAGTATCAACTCGTTAAAGATTGAATCAAATATATTGTAAGAGCTCACAAACTCAAAAAAAATTATACTCTCATAAACTCAGGGCAGATGAAAAGAATTGTAAATTCATGCAAGCAATTTCTACTGATGGTTGTAAAGGAGAAGAAACCTAATAAAAGTAATATATTTGAGGGTTGTGTTAGAGTCGGTCTAGTAGCCCTCCATCAGCGATCAAAGCTCTTTGCATTTGCATAAGTAGGTGTCTCATCAGTGTCATCTTATTGCATTCCATTAGGCATGCCATAACCCTGATGGAGGAGCTTGTGTCTTTTATTCCCCTCTTGGCACTGCTGGATTAAGTTTGTTTCAGTCAATAAATTCATTACAAGGTCATTGGTATTGTCTTGAAATCAAGGTCCTAGGTCTAGGGTTTAGTGCAATTTTGTCTTTTTAGGTCAATAAATGCCCAACAGGGAAGAGGGATGTCCATCAAAGCATCACTTCAGATGATTTCATATTGTATAGCTAATTTTTACCTTGAGTTCAAAAACTCTGTTTTTGAAGGCAAGGTCATTTTCTCATTTTTGTAAAAATTTGTAAAAAATTCAAATTCTCTAGAAGTCGGCATGCGGCCTTGGTCTCCTTTGCCAAGACTCCTCAGAAGCTATCCTTGCAAAAATTTTCAAGAAAAAGCATCATTTCAACCAATTTCATGACAAATGGGAAACCACAAGTCAGCAGCAATTAGTTTTAAAAAGTGTCATTGCATAAACATTATAAAGTGGGTTTGAGGGGAAATTAATTTAAATCAAGCTTAAAAAAGTCCCTCTCTCCTAATTTTGCAATTCATTTTCCTCCAAGACTCCAACAGCAAGTGTGAAAGGCAATTTAGTGTGAAACTGGGCGAATTGAGAGACAGAGCCTGCACGGTACGCATCAGGGCCTGCGCGCTACGCGTTGGGCGCGCGCTACACGTCAGGGCAGAAGTTCTAGTGTTAAAAAGCACGGGTTCTATGCGTAGAGCAGGCGCTACGCTTTAGAACCCGCGCGCTACGCGTTGGGTTTCACCTACAACAAACCGCCAACAAGCTTCAAAATGACCTCAAATCTCTTAAGTTTTACAGGTAGGCCTCAAGTCATCAATGTTTTTTGCTTGCTAAAGAAAAATGAGCATGGAAAATATGTCAAATGCCATCAAGTGTGAAGCATGAAATTCATATATATTATGTTTAAAAATTTCAAATTGCAAGTGAAGCTAGGGTTTTGAGTTCGCTGCCCAAGGTCATCTTTTTCACTCCCTCATTTCCCACATTCCCATTATCACTTCGCTTGTCACTTTCACACAATTTCCCTAACAAAAATATCAAAAGCCCTAAAACCCTACCCCTATCCCTAAAATTCAATAAAATCTCCCTAAACCCTACCTCCTATCAAAACCCCTGCAAATTATGATTATGTGATGATGTATATGTCACAATTCTTTCCCTAAATTCCCTTATATATATATATATTCCCTAAATCCCCTCAAAAGTCCCCCTCCCTAACATCTCCCTTGTGTTTTTTGTCCCCTTGGAGCAGCATTCAAACAGTCAAAACATCAGGTCATTTGAGCAGAAGCAGCGGTACATTTCAGCCATTTTGCTTTTGAAACCATGTCAGAAACCGAAACAGACTATGAGCAAAGTGATGACCGTGAGTCAACACCGGAGGTTGAGGTGCCAAGAAGGCCTCACAGGGGTGGTAAAGGTGGTCAACATGTGAGAGAGGAGCCCACCTCTTTGGCCTATTTGCAAGCTTGTCCAATTGCAGTCACATGTTTCTGATATCTATCATGCTATGAATATTGTGAGAGAATTTCCCAAATTCAGCACCACAGGGAATTGGTCCGCTTGTTTGTTTTGCATTTGCACAACGGGCATGTGAATCTTGCAGGGGTGGATTTTACAATGTCACCTGAGATTGTTGCTCAAGCAACAGGGATACCCAATGTTGGAGAAGAGTGGAACAAGCGCCAGATGTTGGACAGATTCCAGTATGAGCCCTACATTAAACCTGTATATATGAGGCACCTAACTGGTGTGTTTCCTTTCAGATTTTTGAGGGATGAGTATGCGCCCTTGATGAGGCTCACCATTCGCTATCTCACCTGTGAGGGCAGATTTTCACGTTTGTATTCGTATCATATCCGCTTGTTGATGCATTTCACACGGGTACGGATGATGAACATTCCTTTCTTCATGTGCCGAAATATTGAGAGGATGGTGCCCTTGGTGCAGAGAAAGAGCCCAGCACATCAACATAGGAGCATCTACCATTATTCTTTGATCAAGATTGTGGTCATGCATCAATTGGCCCAGTAGGGTGTTCCATGGGAGGATTTCATCTCTCGAGATTTCTTCACAGTGCCACCACCCCCTGAGGTTGTTCATGAGGAGGGAGGACCTTCACAGATCAGAGAGGCCATAGGGCCTTATTTGCATCAGCTTGACGAGTATTTTCTCCACACCAGGCGGAAGGGTTCTCGCCTTCTTCATCAGCACCGCGAGTGTTATCTCCACAGCAGGTGGAAGGGGCCTCGTTTCTGACAACAGCACAGGTATCAGAGAGGGGCAAGCAGCCCATGATTGAGGAAGGATTGTCAGGTGATCCAGATATTGACATCGTTGATCTTGACACCCTTTTTCCTAGCTCGGAGATTAAGGAGATCATCCGAGAGCAAAGGACCGAGAATGAGTCGCTGCACAAGAAATTGCAGATGGAAAAATGGGTGATTAACTATTTAGAGCAGTGCAACAAACAATTGGCGGATGAGCATGAGCTTTATGAGCAGCGGAAGATTCGTGAAGATCGGGAATTGGACCGTAGGAGACCCAGTGATTTGACACCCATAGATCGATAATCCATGCTTATTCGGGTGAACGCTCATTTGGAGAGGTTGCTGGCCAAGGCTAACAAAGATAAGGACATGCTCTGGAACATGAAAAACCATTATTGGGCTCGAATGCACGTATGTAAGGCAAAAATGAAGGTGCTCAAAGGAGGGTTGGCCAAAGCACTAAAACGAAGAAAAAGGCCCGATCCCATCCACATCTTGGCTGAGGCTTCCTTGAAGGAGCATGGTGCTAAATGACTTACCTTCTGCACAAATTTCAAAAAATTTTGAGCATTTTTGGTCATTTGTGAATTTTTTGGGCAAAAAACAGGTTTTCTTCCCCAACGCGTAGCGCGCCGCGCGCTACCCTAAAGATGGGCAACTCCTTTTCATGAAAAATCAGAATATTTGGATTTGTCATGCAAAAATACACTTTCTCAGCAATTTCCAAGAAATTTCACCAAGTTTTGAGCCTCCAGAAAGTAAAAAAAAACAAAAAATGACTTTCTGCCACCTTTTTGACACACATGAAGCAGTCTTGGGTGATTGCAACTGTGGAGGGGAAAATGACCACCAAATTCAGAAATTCCACTTGGGTTGGGAAGTAGACATCCAGACCGTTCCAACAAGCCCACTTGTGCCTCATTTGGACTCCGGGAAGTGCCTCAAGAGTTGGCTCAAAGGCGTGCTATGCGTTCAGGATTGGGGCGCTACGCATCAGCACATTTTCTCAAATTTTCACCTACAGCTCAACAAAACGCAGTTTTGACTAGGTTTGACTTTTTGGAGTGGATTTTGATCCTCCTTGATGTAAATGATGTAATTTTATGATACTTTGACACTTATTTATCTCTTCTAGAAGATTCATTCATGAAAAAGGTAAAAATTTAATGAATGAATTGGTTTCCTAGCTTATAGAGGCAAGTTGTTTTGACTGCCTAGATTTTAGTACTCAGTTTGGAATTGGTTGAAACAGCTCCTAGGATAGTGAGCTCGACCCCTAGAGGCAAGGAAATATGTTAGCTTGCCTATATTATGTACTTTCTTAGTCATTTTCATGGTTGGACTTTTGAGGGAGAAAGCTTCTATTGTATTACTCATTGTATCTCTGCATTTTTGGCAAAGGAAGAAAGACCAGGGTTTTGCAGTCCTTTTTGGGATTGCTGTGGTTACATGTATTGATGGTGTGTTTCTCCTTGTACTTGTAAGTTTGTTATGTGAATCATCTTCTTACTTTTTCTTCTGCAAATTAGGCAAATGAAGTGATAAGGTAGAATTCATGGTTGCTATGCTCTGCCTTTAAGTTTGCTTAATATCAATGTTTTCAGCTGTTTAAGGAGAATTAAAGGTGATTGCTTGCTCTCCTTAGCTCCTCACCAGTCATTCTCATCCATCCAAATCTTTCAAAGGCATCAATACAGTCTCCTCCTCGCCCCAAAGAACCCCCTACAAAAAACTGTGTCCAATCCCCGCACCCAAAATTGCCTTTCCCCAATTTTCCACCAAAACCCTAAAAATCCCAAATCAAACCTTTTTATCAGTTTACTAGCCTAAAATCAGTGTTCTTTATTGGTTATCTCTGCCCGTTGAAGATCTTTGCCGAGATAGACCGGAGAGAGCCCTCTCCTGCCCCGTAGGGCTAGCTACGAGGCTAAGTGGTTTGATGTTGCCTTGGAGTTTACCTTTTTCAGCCTGAGGTGAAATTTCAAGCGCTAACATATTGGCGACCATACTGGGGAGAACAAACTTGTTTTTGGATTGATGTGTTTGTTTGATAAGTCTTAGACAGAGCCTGAAGATTATGCCAGGTAGCCTTCGAAACGCTTTTTCTTTGCATAAGCGCAAGTAGATAAACGCTGCTTCAGTCAATCTCCGTGAGCTTGTGAATACAACACTTCGATTGCATTTTACCCCAGTTTATTTGTAAACTCTGAACTTTTGGATGATTAGTTAAGAGTTTTCACAGGCTGATTGGTTATTTGTTCCTTGATATCCAAACTGGCTTCCGATTCTGGTCATATATTCAAATCTCATTCATGTGCAGCTATTTTTAGGTATCTTGAAGACATTGATTTTGACGAGAGTTTTGAGTTGTCCTTGTTCAAAACCAAATCTGAAAGTGCACTTGATTCTTTAGTTCCTAACCCTGATTTTGCTGCTGCCCTTGAAATTGAGAGACACAATAAATTGGTTGACAATTTCATCCTAAGATCTCTTCAGTCAGATATTCACGCTACCAATCTTGCTGAGTTCGTTGAAAATATATCTGTTCATATTGTATCCACTATCACGGCGCATGAGCAGACCAATCCTCCTTTTATTTCTATTTCTCCTATAATCACTTATCTAGAATCTACAGTTGGTTCGCCCTCTACATCCCATACCACTTCTCCTCCTCATACTACAGCTACACCTACTCCACCTGCTACTCCTAGACCCAATCTACCTAAAGCAATGGATGCCCGATTTGCTCCCCTTGCTCTTCCCAAAAAACTGCATGATATGCCAGCTGACTACCAGAGTAAAATCCCTATGTTTGATGGTACTCCTCATAGTGTCTCTGCTCAGCAACATATAGACAAAATGACCACTTTCTTTGATCTATATGAGGGAGATGAAGAGGATGTAACTATGCATTTATTTGTACAAACATTTGATGGAGAAGTAAGAAAATGGTTTAGAGGATTGACAGCTAGAAGCATACTCACCTTGGAAGCACTTCAGAGGCAGTTTCTAGATCGATGGGAAATCAGAAAGGATCCACTTCAGATCAATGTTGAGTACAACAATCTCAAGCGCAATCATGGTGAGTCCGTTCAAGACTACATTATCAGATTTAACACAGTTTACAATGCTATTCCAGATGATTTAAGGCCATCTAGAAAATCAGCACTTCTCAAATTCCCGGATGGCTTTGATCCTGAGATGGCTTATTCATTGAGAGATAGAGATCCTCCTACCTTGGAGGATATGCAGAAAATTTCTGTCAGTGTTGAGGCAAACTTGAATGATAAGAGATCAAGGATGAAGGTGGAAAAGCGAGTCACAATCAAAGAGGAAGCTTCTACATCAGATCAGCTCCTCCGTAAGGTTGAAAAGATTGAAAGAGCACTTGAACATGTTCATCTTGATTGCTGGAGCCTCAGATTCGCAATCCAAATTTTTGAGGTCTGCAGCAGCCGCAATATAGAATCAAACAGCGTGAAACAATAGCACAAGAGCCAACAGTTCAGCAGCAAATTAAACCTCCACTTTAGCAAAATTTTGTGAGCCAAGAATCCGAGGATAAAGGTGATACGGTGGGAGAGGAAAATCACTTCTTCACTCCTGATGATCTGCCCACTTATATTACAGAAGAAGAAGAGTTGGTGAGAAACTCCATTGTCCCTCAGGATGAGCATTATATCTTGTCAAATGAAGCAGCGCTTGAAGAAGAATCAAAAGAATATCAAAGAGGGTACTTGAATGCTTTATCCGCTTAGCAGAGACAATTAAGAAACCGAGTTGTTCCCATAAATCCCATCCAGAAGAGGAAAAATACTACAGCAAAGAATGGTTTAGCTGCTCCATAGAAAAAAGGAAAAGAGATAAGCGATCCTTCAGCAGGTCAATCATCATCAGCAAGCAAGATAGATCAACCATCAAGTACACCAAGAGATAAAGTTGAAAAAAGAGAAGTTCCGACCAAAGAAGGTGAGAAGGTTTCAGTTTTCAGTTTGGAGAATGAAATTTCAAAGTTGAAAGTGTCCATTCCTTTGACGGAAATTATGAAGAACAACACTTACCGAGGCCAAATCTCCAAGATGTTGAATTTTGATCCAATGCTAGACACGGTGAATGTAGAAGATGATCAGCCAGATCTGATTTTTGGGCCCGCTTTAAATGGTGAGTCTCCCGAAAGTGATGTTCCTCCATTCTATATCAGTTTGCAATTGCATGAGTATGTTTTGCATAATGCTATGTTTGACTCAGGAGCTTCGCATAATTTGATGCCGAAAGCAATCATGGAAAAGCTGGGACTAGACATCACGAGGAAATATCATGATTTGTATTCGTTTGATTCTAGCCAGGTAAAATGTATTGGTTTGATCAAGGACTTGGTAGTGAGCTTAGATCAAATCCCAGCAAAGAATGTTTTGATGGATGTGGTGGTGGTGGATATTCCTCCGCGATTCGGAATGTTGCTTTCGAGATCTTGGGGAGCTAAGCTCAAAGGTACACTTCAGCTCGATTTTTCTTATGCTACAATCCCGGTCTTCGGTCAGATGAGGAAATTATATCGGGAACAAAAGATGAAATACATGATCACTAGTAAGGAAAAGCCAGTTAATCATCCTGTAAATTATTTACATACAAATTAAGAGTCATTTGTTTTGTTTGCGGATAATTTTAATGAGATAGATAGTCAGTTAGTTCAAGCAGAAGATATACCAGACATTACAGAAAATTTTAGAGAAATTTTGAGAAAGGAAAGTGAAGAAGGGTCCGCTGTCATGGAGCCAATAGTTGAAATCAATGGGCAGCAAACAGAAAATGCAGAGACATCACATTTTCAGCACTTAGAGGACGATGAGGATGGTCTTTGGACCATGGATTTTGATGGCGCTGTGGGCAGCGATGGTGCTGGTATAGGTGTGTGGATTCGAAGTCCATTTTTTGTCCGAAACAAAGTCGCAAGCAAGGTACGAGTATGTTCTTACAAATTGGCATTCGATTGTTCAAACAATGAGGCGGAATATGAGGCTCTCATTGCTGGCCTGAAAATCCTTCGGAAGCTGAAGGCAAAGAAGATAGCAGTATATGGCGACTCCGAGTTGGTTATAAAGAAAGTGAAAGGTGAGTTCCAGGCCAAGCATCCTCGTATGCGAGCATATCGAAATGTTGTCCTAGATATCTTGAAGCTATTTTCTGAACATACTTTGACATGTGTGCCCCGCATCCAAAATGGTGTTGCGGATGCATTGGCTAAGGAAGCAACAATCTAAAAATTCCCATGAATTCCAGCAATAAGTTTGATATTTATGTGAAGCACCGTCCTACAGTTCCAGACAATCAAAGATGTTGGCAAGTTTTCCAAGATGACGAAGAAATCAAGGATTTTCTGCAAGTTGAAGGTGAGTTCAAAGACATCTCCATAGATACAGAACCCGAGGAAGTAAATCAGATGGATGTATTGCAACTTAAAGATAATTTCATTCCTAAAGGATTAATTCCTTTGGAGGAGCTGTTCGATCAAGATGACGTGGCCTGCAAACCAACTTTGAGGCCAACGGAAGAAGGTGTTGAAGAAGTGAATGTCGGAACAGCTGAAAATCCAAAGATGGTGAAACTATCGAAGGAATTGTCGCCAAAGGTAAAGAAAGAATATATCAGATTGTTGTCTTCGTTTTCTAATGTTTTTGCATGGGATTATTCAGATTTGAGAACTTATGACACAAGTATCATTCAGCATACCATTCCCATAAAGCCAAATCAAAAGCCTTTCCGACAAAATTTGAGAAGAATTAATCCTAAGTTGCTGCCTTTGATTGAGAAAGAAGTTAACAGGTTGTACAAGTCTATAATTATAGTGCCAATCAGATTTTCCGACTGGATTTCCAACTTGTTGCCCGTGAGAAAGAAGACCGGTGAGATCCGCTTGTGTATAGACTTCAGAAATCTGAATAAGATGTCGCTAAAGGAAAATTATCCGCTGCCCAATATGGATCATATATTGCAGCGGGTAGTTGGGGCATCAAGGATGTCGCTACTTGATGGTTATTCCGGGTACAATCAGATTTTGGTGCATGAGGATGACCGTGACAAGACTGCATTCACTACTCCATGGGGGACATTTCATTATGCCAAGATGTCGTTTGGATTGAAAAATGCAGGTGCTACCTTTCAGCGGGTGATGGACATGGCCTTTGCTAATGAGAATGATGTCTTTTTGGTCATTTATCTTGATGATTTAACTGTGTTTTCTAAATCTGATGAAGAACATTTGTATCATTTAACAATGGTGTTTCAAAAGTGCAGAAAATATGGTATCTCATTGAATCTGAAAAAGAGCCTTTTCGCCATGAGTGAAGGCAAGCTATTGGGCCACATCATTTCCAAAGATGGCATTCATATAGATCCTGCACGTGTGGAAGTTATTCAACAATTAGAGCAGCCCCGAAACAAGAAGGAGATTCAGTCCTTTAATGGCAAGTTGAATTTTCTGCGTCGCTTTATTCTGAATCTTGCCGAACACCTCAGAGAAATCACTAACATGCTCAAAAAGGACAGCCAACTCAAATGGAATGAAGAGGCGGTAAAGTCTTTCAATTTGGTAAAGTTAATTTTATCTTCAGCCCCAACTCTAATCAGCCCGGATTATACACAAGATTTCATTTTATTTTCATTTGCTTCTGAGCATACATTGGCAGCTGTGCTGATGCAAAAGAGAGATGGAGTTGAGAAGCCCATTGCTTTTTTCAGTCGTATTATAAGGGACGGAGCGCTGAAGTATAATATCATTGAAAAACAAGCATTGGCATTGGTAAAAGCCTTGAAAGATTTCCGTGTGTACATATTGAATTCCCACATTTTGGCATATGTTCCTAACGCGGCTGTTAAAGATGTTTTGGTACAAGTGGAACCGGAAGGAAGGCGGGGTAAGTGGATTGCTGCACTATTAGAATATGATGTGGAAATTAAGCCTACCAAGCTGATTAAGGGTCAAGGACTCGCTAAATTGATGGCTGAAACAAATCTCCATGTCCTAGACATTAATTTGATAGCTGCCCTATCCGATGAAGACGAGGAGAATTCAACACTACAGGTATCTGACATCTTTATTTCTTCTCCTTGGTATGTTGATATTGTATATGTGCTTCAAAATTTGTCTTCACCTCCCGGGATGCCTCAAAACAAAGCTAGGACATTGAAATTAAAGGCTGCCAAATTTTGCATCATCAAATCTGCACTATATTGGAAAGACCCCGGTGGCATATTGCTGAATTGTTTGGTCGAGGAGGAAGCTAAGAGAGCTGTAGAGGATTTTCACAAAGGTGACTATGGGGGCCACTTGTTTTGGAAGACCACGGCAAACAAGATCCTAAGGGCAGGTTTTTATTGGCGTTCATTGTTTTCAGATGTATATAAAGTAGTCAAGAGTTGTCACGAATGTCAAATTTTTCAAGGAAAGCAGAAATTACAGCCATTGCCTCTCAAGCCCATTGAAGTTAGCACACCATTTCAACAGTGGGGCTTGGATTTCATCGGCGAAATTCATCCAGCATCTTCCGGACAACATCGATGGATATTGACAGCCACTGATTACTTCACGAAATGGATTGAAGCCATTCCCACCCCGCAGGCCACAGATTTGGTAATTATTTCTTTCCTTGAAAATAACATACTATCACGTTTCGGCTGTCCACATAAGTTGATTATAGATAATGCAGCAGCGTTTAAATCGAAGAAGATGATTGATTTTTGCTACAAATATAATATCAGTTTGGGCCATTCGACCGCCTATCATCCGCAAGGAAATGGGCTGGTTGAATCTTCGAATAAATCTTTGGTAAACATCATAAATAAATTGCTGGAAATCAACAAGAAGAGCTGGCACAAAAAGTTAGTAAATGCATTATGGGCTGATCATGTAAGTCAGAAAAGGTCAATCGGTATGTCACCTTTTGAACTAGTTTACGGGACAAATGTAGTGTTTCCTACTTCGCTTAATATTCCGGTAGCTAAATTGCTTCAAGAAGTTGGTGGTGAGGAGGATCCCATGCAAAGGCAGATTGGTCAAATGATTCATTTACATCAGACACGGGAGGAGGTTCTTCACAATACTCTCAAGTTGCAAGAGCGCATAAAGAAAATCTATGACAGGAAAGCAAAACCGGATGATTTCCAAATAGATGATGTTGTTTTGAGGTGGGATGCCCGAAATGAAGACAAAGGGAAACATGGAAAGTTTGACAACTTGTGGAAAGGTCCCTACAAAATTGCAGCATACCGTGGTCCAAATGCCTTTATTCTCAAAGAAATGAACAATGATGATTGTCTCGGAGGGTCGTTCAATGGTCGACTGCTTAAAAGGTACCATGTCTGAGCATTTTCTGCTCTAGTCATTATCGTTGTAATTACCATTTTACTTTGATTCCACTGCAAGTGTGAACTGATCTTTCGTCTTTAGTCTGGGGCCAACGGTGAAGGCTATAATTTTGAATATGAAGATTAGTTGGTGTGAGTTTGTCATGTTGTTTGTATCAGTTTATTTTCTGTTTAAAGTTGAAGTCAGTTTAAGTCAAATTGGTCCAATTTTCAGTCACTTGTCAAGTCAATAAAGCTGTCCCAGTTTGGGTCAAATATGTAAATAATGAAACCATTGCCCAATGATTAAAAGGCACTGGTCTGCTCTCCCAGAGGTCTAAGGTTCTTGGCACCTCCAAGGAGCTACCATCCCCATTGGAGCCAATGTTACAGTCGGTCTAGTAGCCCTCCATCAGCGATCAAAGCTCTTTGCATTTGCATAAGTAGGTGTCTCATCAGTGTCATCTTATTGCATTCCATTAGGCATGCCATAACCCTGATGGAGGAGATTGCGTCTTTTATTCCCCTCTTGGAACTGTTGTATTAAGTTTGTTTCAGTCAATAAATTCCTTACAAGGCCATTGGTCTTGTCTTGAAATCAAGGTCCTAGGTCTAGGGTTTAGTCCAATTTTGTCTTTTGAGGTCATGTCTTTTGAGGTCAATAAATGCCCAGTAGGCCAGAGGGATGTCCATCAAAGAATCACTTCAGATGATTTCATATTGTATAGCTAATTTTTACCTTGAGTTCAAAAACTTTGTTTTTGAAGGCAAGGTCATTTTCTCATTTTTGTAAAAATTTGTAAAATATTCAAATTCTCCAGAAGTCGGCATGCGGCCTTGGTCTCCTTTGCCAAGACTCCTCAGAAGCTACCCCTACAAAAATTTTCAAGAAAAAGCATCATTTCAACCAATTTCATGACAAAAAGGAAACCACAAGTCAGTAGCAATTAGTTTTAAAAAGTGTCATTGCATAAACATTATAAAGTGGGTTTGAGGGGAAATTAATTTAAATTAAGCTTATAAAAGTCCCTCTCTCCTCATTTTGCAATTAATTTTCCTCCAAGACTCCAATAGCAAGTGCGAAAGGCGATTTAGTGTGAAACTGGGCGAATTGAGAGACAGAGCCTGCGCGCTACGCATCAGGGCCTCCGCACTACGCGTTGGGTTTCACCTAAAGAAAACCGCAACAAGCTTCAAAACGACCTCAAATATCTTAAGTTTTACAGGTAGGCCTCAAGTCATCAATGTTTTTTTCTTGCTAAAGAAAAATGAGCATGGAAAATATGTCAAATGCCATCAAGTGTGTAGCATGAAATTCATATATATTATGTTTAAAAATTTCAAATTGCAAGTGAAGCTAGGGTTTTGAGTTCGCTGCCCAAGGTCATGTTTTTCACTTCCTCATTTCCCCACATTCCCATTATCACTTCCCTTGTCACTTTCACACAATTTCCCTAACAAAAAATATCAAAAGCCCTAAAACCCTACCCCTATCCCTAAAATTCAATAAAATCTCCCTAAACCCTACCTCCTATCAAACCCCTGCAAATTATGATTATGTGATGATGTATATGTCACAATTCTTTCCCTAAATTCCCTTTTATATATATATTCCCTAAATCCACTCAAAAGTCCCCCTCCCTAACATCTCCCTTGTGTTTTTTGTCCCCTTGGAGCAACATTCAAGCAATCAAAACAGCAGGTCATTTGAGCAGAAGCAACAGTACATTTCAGCCATTTTGCTTTTGAAACCATGTCAGAAACCGAAATAGACTATGAGCAAAGTGATGACCGTGAGTCAACACCGAAGGTTGAGGTGCCAAGAAGGCCTCACAGGGGTGGTAAAGGTGGTCATCATGTGAGAGAGGAGCCCACCTCTTTGGCCTATTTGTAAGCCTGTCCAATTGTAGTCACACGTTTCCGATATCTATCATGCTATGCATATTGTGAGAGAATTTCCCAAATTCAGCACCATAGGGAATTGGTCCGCTTGTTTGTTTTTCATTTGCACAACGGGCATGTGAATCTTGCACGGGTGGATTTTACATTGTCACCTAAGATTGTTGCTCAAGCAACAGGGATACCCAATGTTGGAGAAGAGTGGAACAAGCGCCAGATGTTGGACAGATTCCAGTATGAGCCCTACATTAAACCTGTATATATGAGGCACCTAACTGGTGTGTTTCCTTTCAGATTTTTGAGGGATGAGTATGCGCCCTTGATGAGGCTCATCATTCTCTATTTCACCTGTGAGGGCATATTTTCACGTTTGTATTCGTATCATATCCGCTTGTTGATGCATTTCACACGGGCACGGATGATGAACATTCCTTTCTTCATGTGCCGGAATATTGAGAGGATGGTGCCCTCGGTGCAGAGAAAGAGCCCAACACAGCAACACAGGAGCATCTACCATTATGCTTTGATCAAGATTGTGGTCATGCATTAGTTGGCCCAATAGGGTGTTCCATGGGAGGATTTCATCTCTCGAGATTTCTTCACAGCGCTACCACCCCCTGAGGTTGTTCATGAGGAGGGAGGACCTTCACAGCAGTATGACATCCCTGAGCCCAGACATGTCAGTTCCCCTCCATTGGTCACATATCAGAGATGCCAGAGGGCCTTATTTGCATCAGCTCGACGAGTATTTTCTCCACACCAAGTGGAAGGGGTCTCACCTTCTTCATCAGCACCGCGAGTGTTATCTCCACACCAGGTGGAAGGGGCCTTGTTTCCGACAGCAGCACAGGTATCAGAGAGGGGCAAGCAGCCCATGATTGAGGAAGTATTGTTAGGTGATCCAGATATTGACATCATTGATCTTGACACCCGTTCTCCTAGCTCGGAGCTTAAGGAGATCATCCGAGAGCAAAGGACCGAGAATGAGTCGCTGCACAAGAAATTGCAGATGGCAAAATGGGTGATTAACTATTTAGAGCAGCACAACAAACAGTTGGAGGATGAGCACGAGCTTTATGAGAAGCGGAAGATTAATGAAGACCGGGAATTGGCCCGTAGCAGACCCGGTGATTTGACACCCATAGATCGAGAATCCATGCTTATTCGGGTGAACGATCATTTGGAGAGGTTGCTGGCCAAGGCTAACAAAGATAAGAACATGCTCTGGAACATGAAAAACCATTATTGGGCTCGAATGCACGTATGTAAGGCAAAAATGAAGGTGCTCAAAGGACGGTTGGCCAAGGCACTAAAACAAAGAAAAAGGCCTGATCCCCTCCACATCTTGGCTGAGGCTTCCTCGAAGGAGCATGGTGCTAAATGAATTACCTACTGCACAAATTTCAAAAAAATTTGAGCATTTTTGGTCATTTGTGAATTTTTTTGGCAAAAAACAGGTTTTCTTCCCCAACGCGTAGCGCGCCGCGCGCTACCCTAAAGATGGGAAATTCATTTTCATGAAAACTCAACATATTTGGATTTTTCATGCAAAAATACACTTGCTCAGCAATTTCCAAGAAATTTGACCAAGTTTTGAGCCTCCATAAGGTCAAACAAAAGCAAAAAATGACTTTTTGCCACCTTTTTGACACACATGAAGCAGTCTTGGTAGATTGCAACTTTGGAGGGGTCCGTGACCACCCAATTCAGAAATTCCACTTGGGTTGGAAAGTAGACATCTAGAAATTTCCAACAAGCCCACTTATGCCTCATTTGGACGCCGGGAAGTGCCTCAAACGTTGGATCAAAGGCGCTATACGCGTTCAGGATTGGAGCGCTACGCATTAGCACATTTTCTCAATTTTTCACCTACAGCTCAGCAAAACGCAGTTTTGACTAGGTTTGACTTTTTGGAGTGGATTTTGATCCTCCTTGATGTAAATGATGTAATTTTATGATACTTTGACACTTATTTATCTCTTCTAGAAGATTCATTCATGAAAAAGGTAAAAATTTAATGAATGAATTGGTTTCCTAGCTTATAGAGGCAAGTTGTTTTGACTGCCTAGATTTTAGTACTCAGTTTGGAATTGGTTGAAACAGCTCCTAGGATAGTGAGCTCGACCCCTAGAGGCAAGGAAAGATGTTAGCTTGCCTATATTATGTACTTTCTTAGTCATTTTCATGGTTGGAGTCTTGAGGGAGAAAGCTTCTATTGTATTACTCATTGTATCTCTGCATTTTGGTAAAGGAAGAAAGACCAGGGTTTTGCAGTCCTTTTTGGGATTCCTATGGTTACATGTATTGATGGTGTGTTTCTCTTTGTACTTGTAAGTTTTTTATGTGAATCATCTTCTTACTTTTTCTTCTGAAAATTAGGCAAATGAAGTGTTAAGGTAGAACTCATGGTTGCTATGCTCTGCCTTTAAGTTTGCTTAATATCAATGTTTTCAGCTGTTTAAGGAGAATTCAAGGTGATTGCTTGCTCTCCTTAGCTCCTCACCGGTCATTCTCATCCATCCAAATCTTTCAAAGGAATCAATACAATCTCCTACCTTGCCCCAAAGAACCCCCTGCGAAAACTGTGTCTAATCCCCGCACCCAAAATTGCCTTTCCCCAATTTTCCACGAAAACCTTAAAAATCCCAAATCAAACCTTTTTTATCAGTTTACTAGCCTAAAACCAGTGTTCTTTATTGGTTATCTCTGCCCGTTGAAGATCTTTGCCGAGATAGACTGGAGAGAGCCCTCTCCTGCCCCGTAGGGCTAGTTACGAGGTTAAGTCGTTTGAGGTTGCCTTGGAGTTTACCCTTTTCAGCCTGAGGTGAAATTTCAAGCGCTAACAGGTTGTAATGCTAAACAACAAACTAATTTAGAAAAAGTTGTTTCAGAATATGATATACTATTCGAAGAACCTAAAAGTCTGCCACCCCAAAAGGAAATAATACATGATATTAATTTGTAGCAAGATGCTCCATTGCTTAACATCGAAATGTACAGGTTGTCCGCTTTAGAGAATGCAGAAATCAAGAAGCACGTACAGGAGCTACTCGAGAAAGGGTTTATAAGACCTAGCACATCACCATGTGCGTCTCCAATTGTGTCGGTGACAAAGAAAGATGGCTGATGGAGAATGTGCATTGATTACTGAGCATTAAATAAGATAACGATAAAAAATCGTTATCCCCTTCCTCGTATAGATGATATACTGGATCAGTTGAAAGAAGCTGTTTACATTTCCAAGCTGGACTTGCATAGTGGCTATCATCAAGTTAGAGTTGCAGAGCAAGATGCATGGAAGACTACTTTCAAAACAAAGTAGGTTATGCCTTTTGGCTTAACTAATGCTCCTGCTACTTTCATGAGAGTAATGAATGATGTACTCAGACTGTTTATTGATGATTTTGTAATTGTATATTTGGATGACATTCTTATATTTAGTAAAACATGGGAGGATCATTTAAAGCATGTCAAGCAGACTCTAGATGTTTTAAAAAGAGAAAAACTTTATGTTAAACACTCAAAATGTGAATTTGGTAAAACATCTTTGAATTATTTGGGTCATATAGTAGGGGGTGGTGAATTGAAGATAGATCCCTCTAAGGTTGCAGTCATTGTAAATTGGCCTAAACCCAAATCTTCTACTGAAGTTAGAAGCTTCCTAGGTGCAGCTCAATATTGGAGAAAGTTTATTGCTAACTATTCCTTAATTGCAACACCTTTACATGCTTTGACAAGATTGAACAAGGTGTTTCAGTGGGGAGGCAAACAGTAGAAATCCTTCGACACCTTGAAAGAAAAGCTTAGTACAACACCAGTACTAGCACTACTTGATCTTCAAAGACCATTTGAGATTGAAACAGATGCCAGTGACTATGCCATGGGAGCAGTGTTGATACAACATGATAAACCGATATGTTATCACTTTGAGACATTTAATTATGTAGTATTTAATTATCCCACATATGATAAAGAATTGTATGCCTTAGTACAAAGTGTAAAATAGTGGAAAAATTATTTAATGGGAAAAGAGGTAGTTATACATACTGATCATCAACCACTTCAATATTTACACTCCCAAACTAAGTTGTAGAAATCACGAACTATAGGTGGATGGGTTTCCTACAACAGTTTCATTTAGTCATCAGATATAAAAAGGGCATACGCAATAAAGTTGCAGATATGTTGTCCAGACCAACCACCAATGCATCTACTATACTTAAGCATAATTCAGTATTGCATGAAAGCTACATTGAACAATATGCTCAAGATATAGAGTTTAAAGATGTATATGCAACTTTAAGTTGTGGAAAACAAGTAGAAGAATTGGATTACCATGTTAAAGACTGACTCTTGTATCATTTGGGAAAGTTATGCATTCCACAAACTGAAAGAGTAGAGATAATTTGAGAAGCACACACTTGTCTAATATCAGGTCACTTTGGTGTAAGTAAAACAGTTGCAAAGCTGCAAAGATTTTGTTATTGGCCAAAAATGAATGAGACAGTTTCTAGATATGTAAGGGGGTGTACTATGTGTGCAAAAAGCAAGCCGAACAATATAAAACTAGGCTTGTATAGTCCACTACCAGTTCCTTCTCATCCTTGGGAAAGTGTTTCCATCGACTTTGTTGGGGGATTGCCCAAATCTAGAAAAGTTCATGACTATTTATATGTTGTTGTGGATAGGTTCAGTAAAATGTGTATTCTAATACCATGTAACAAACAGACTACTGCTGAACAAACAACAAAGTTGTTCTTCCAACATGTATGGGTTCATTTTGGATTACCCACTTTCATTGTATCTAATTGAGATTCCCGATTTGTTGGGAAGTTTTGGTCGAGTCTGTGGGAACTGATGGACACCAAACTGAAGAAGCACACAACCTTTCATCCACAAATAGATGGCCAAATAGAAGTGGTCAACATGACAATGATCCAGTTGCTCAAAGGCTAATGCAGCAAGCATCCCAAACTTTGGGATGAACATTTATGTTATGTGTAGCATGCTTACAACCGTGCTAAACATTCTTCTACACAAAGATCTCCTTTTGAGAACTGTTTTGGTTTCACACCAAGGTCTCCCTTGGATTTTGTCTTTGGTAAATACATAGTGGTTGATGGACACAGTGATGTGCACAACGCAACTAGGTTCATCGAAAAAATCCAAGAAATTCACCAGGAAATACAGGAACAACTGGAAAAGAGCCAAGTAAAGTACAAGGCAAGGCATGAAAAGCATCAGATTGAGCAAAGTTTCCAAGTTGGTGATAAAGTTTGGTTGTATATCAACAAAGACAAAATGCAAGGTGAAGGTAAGAAGCTGAAGCCAATAAGGTATGGACCTTTTAAGATACTTGAGAAAATTGGTGAGAATGCTTTTCGCCTTGATTTACCAGCTTAAATGCACATCTACTCAGTCGTTAATGCAGACAACTTGAGACTATTTGAACCTTTATTAATTGAAGATCTCGAAGAGAAGAGTCAATTGCCTTCTATTGATGATCTGTTGCTTGAATATCTCAATGAATTGCAGGAAGACACAGTTCTGGATAGGAAGGTGAGGATGACGCGCAGGGGATATGTTGAGTAACTTAGGATTGGACTCAAAGGTTCAAAGATAAGAAGTGCAAAATGGATAGAGATTGGACAAGTGAGACAGCTATACCCTCACTTAGTCGACACTTGAAAACCAACTTTTAGTGGTCCAAAAGATTTTTCAGTGGGAAGGCCGCGATCCGAATTGGATCCTTAAACACTCTCTAAAGTTTTCATGAACTTTGTAAAATTCATGCCAAAGTTTCAAAGTCTTATAAATGTCGAGCTTATTAGAAATAACCTCTAAACAATCGCAATTTGTGATCAGCATAAAGCAATGAGGATCTGAAATCACTCATGAATCATCTTAGTTAATTAATTAAGGTATTACAGACTCATGTGCTTGGGTGTGCCTCTGTTATTTTATGCAACAGAACGATAAGATTGTGAAATACACATACACTGAAGCATTAAGAGAAACACAATAAGAAAACACATCAACACAACACTTTTAATAAGGATTTCACCCAATCCTCCTGGGCTATGTCTCCTGGTCCAGCCTTAAGTGGTGGCCTTTCTATTGTGTCTTAAAAAGTAGATTTTTTACAAAGGTGAGCTCAATTTGAGTCTCAATCAACAGATGATAATCAGTAGGACTGTACTTGGATTCCCCAAGTCTCTAGAGTACATAGACTCCCTTTACTAAATCTCGACCTCAACTAGTCACAGTGGTATGAGTCTAATCTGAGACTCAATACCTGACAAGTGAATACAGAGGAGTTTGCTGGAACCTCTCAAGCCTTCTCTGGAGTTCACAGACTCTCAAACTCTCTTTGCCTTTGTTTGGCTCGATGTTGCTTTTTCTTTGTAGGTCATCTCAACTTCCTCTTTGTTCTCTGCAATTCACTTCTCTCTTGCCTCTCAGCTTTTTGCTTCCTCTCTGCCTGTCTTGCTCTCTGTTAGTTCGTGGCTTAAAGCCAATCCGCTTCCTGACTATTCGTTTCTGCTTCCTGGCTTTCTGGATCTCTTGCCTCTATCCGTTTTAATTCCCCTGCTTAGCATCATCATCACTGTGTAACACTTCATAGGGAGCTGGCCACCTGTTTCATAATGAACTAAGTGTCAGTTCTCTTTGAACAGTCGTTATTTCTGTTTGCTCCAAGATTGCCCACAAAATTGATTCCTCTGCCAAATCATCATTCATGCCAGACTTCAAATCTTATCCAACTCAGCCTGTTTCCCCATCAAATCCAGTCATCCATCGCATCGCTTTTCTTCCATCGACCTGGAGCCTCCAGATCCTACAGTCTCCATCCATATCGGGCAGGTAAGTAGCATTATGTTTACTCATCCGATGTGAGTGGTTTTCTCTCTCAGCCGTCAGACGTGTGTCACCAGTGTATGGCATCAGGCGAGACTCAGTTGAAACCATTTACCGCTCCAAGCCCTTCCGATATCCTGCCAGTTTTGGTGTGGGACCTGTGACATAGGCAATGTAAGATTTGATGTACATCTTGACATCCTGTCAACGATTCAACCAATATAAATACTTTTTCAATACTGCCACTATTTTCTTGAACCCAAAATTCCCAGCGGCCCGACTGTAGTGCACTTCCCAAATCATCTTGGCACACTCGCTTGAAGGAACAAAAAGGTGTCCTAGGTGGCATAACAGGGCATCCTAAAGGTGAAAATTTGGAACTTGTTGACCCTTCAAGAGTGTTTCGTGTGTGTGGATGAATTCTAGGTCGCTTTTGTAGAGAAGTGGCCAATCAAAAGTCTCATTCCCACAAGAGTTTGGCACAGTGATTAATGCCAGGATCGATGATCGGTTGAGGAAGTATGCAACATTATTGGTGCTACCGTTCTTGTACTTAATATTCAAATGGAACTGTCGTAGTTATGTGGACCACTTTTGATGGAGATCATTCTTCAACTTCCTTTGTGTCTATATGAACTGTTGGGGTCGTCGGTGTATGTGGATAACTGTTTCCTTAGCCAAAATGCAATACTTCCATTGTCGAAAGTCTTGCACAATGGAATACATCTCTTTGTCATAAGTGGGATACTTCTGGGCTATGTCTCACTGTTATATGCCACTGGATTCCCCTGTTGAGTAAGGACTACCCCAATAGCATAGTTAGAGGCATTTGTCTCGATCTCAAATGGTTGTTGCAAGTATGGTAATGTGAGCACTAGTGTAGAGCAGAGGTGATGTTTCAACTCTGTGAATGCCTTCTGTTGAGATTCAGACCAAAATAAATTTTCTTTCACTCCTTCCTTGGTGACTTGACTCAAGGGCCAAGTGATATGAGATAACCCCTACACGAACTTGCGGTAGAAATTGGCAAGACCCAGAAAGATACAAAGATCTGTCAGAGTGGTTGGGGTTGGCCAATCCCGAATGACTTGGATCTTGGTGGATCCACATGCACCCCCCGTTCATCAATAATGTATCCCACATACTTAACGTAGGTCATTCCAAAAGTGATTTTCTCCAAAATGGCACACAGCTTGCGTTGCCATGGTGTTTGGAGAACATATCGGATGTGGTGGAGGTGCTCTTCCCAACTCTAGCTGAAGATCAGGATGTCACCCAAGTATACCACTATAGATGAGTTGATGAATGGCCACAAGATGTCATCCATCATCCTCATGAAGGTTGCAGGAGAATTTGTCAACTTTAAAGGCATAACCAACCATTCGAAAAGGCCCTCCTTGGCTTTAAAGGCAGTCTTCCACACATCGGAGGGTTCTATTGGTACCTGGTGATATCTAGACTTCAAATCAATCTTGGTGAAATCTTCCCCCCCTTGAGTTGGTCCAGAAGGTCATCAATCTGTGGGATCAAGTACCTATTCTGGACAGTGATCTTGTTCAGCACCCAATAGTTAATACAGAGTCTCCAAGTCTCATCCTTCTTCTGTACCAACATGATTGGGCTCCCACAGGGCAATGAAATCGGCCAGATGTGACCTCTCTATAGCAGCTCGTGAATCTTCCTCTTGATTTCATCGTTCTCCATAATGAAGCACCGATAGATTGGTCCATTGGGAAACAACGCACCTGGGGTCAAATCGATGGAGTGTTAGACCTGACAGTGCAGAGGCACCCCTGTGGGGGAGGTGAAGATGTCCTCATACACCTCCACGACCTTGTCCATCTATTTTTGTCATTCGGAGGGGCCCTGTATGGAGGTCATGGCCACTGTCTTCTTCTTTCCCTGAGGGTATATCATCAGTAAAACAAATTTCCTAGTTTTGGAAATGAGCTTACTGCATTGTTTTGCATTAACCAAATAGATGGTGGTAGGCGGTTCTACCTCTGGTATCCTGTACAACTTATTTCCCAAGGTAAAAATAACAACGCGAGGCCTTGACTCATACACAACATGTCTCTTCCACAAGTATGGGAGGCCTAATAATACATCACAAACATCAAGGGGAGCAATGTCACATAATATCTCATCTGTGAAGGGCTTGATTCTGTATGGAAGGTGACACTGTTGGCTCACACGAAGATCCCGTCCTTGGTGAAGCCACCTGATGGTGTATGGTTGTCGGTGTGCTATGGTCGGTAAGCCAAACTACTTCAAGACATCTACTAAAATGAGGTTCTTTTCGCTCCCACTATCGAAAATGAATTGTAACGAGGAGCCCTTTACCCACATCTCAGAGTCGAGGAAGCGCTATCAGAGTGGAGGAGGCGCTACACCTCCTCTACATCTTCAGGTTCCTCCTTCTGGATCTTCGTGGTGGCAATGGTGGCGTAGGGATCTGCATTGGTAATTTGTTCCCTTTGTCATTCCCCTTGCCAGGTTTTGACACAGAGTCAGAACATGCATCTGATTTTGAAGCCTTCATCTCGACCATGAGTGACTGCTTGACCCGACATTCACTTATGTTGTGAGTGGAGCTCTTATGGAACTCACACCACTTTCCTGTGTCCTTCAAATTCGTGGTGTTTTTCTTTGCTTGTGGCTTTGGTGAGTTGTCCTGGGTCATCTCGCCTTTGCTTTGTCCTTTGTTCTGCAGTTTGGGAGTACCTTTCCCTTGCTTAAGATTCACAGATCCAAAATATCACTTCTTCTATTTAAACTTCTACTCGATTATGACAACGTATCGGTACGTCATGCCGAGCGAGGAGATATCCGGGAGTTCCATCTCATCCTGGATGTACCTTTGTAGGCAGTCGTGGTACTTGACTACCAAATGTTTCTTAGAATCCTCGATTCCCAACTTCGTACGAAGGGTATGAAAAGCATTGGTAAACTCAAATACATCTTAGTCCCTTCCCTGCTGCAACATGGCCCACTTTATGTATTTATCCTCATAGCTCCCAATAGGGTCATACTGCTCCTTGATGGCATCCCTGAATGAATTCCTGGTGGGAGTGGCTGAAAACAGTGAGGTCGTAGTTTCATCCTTCTACTCATAGTAGGTTTCCCACCATTCCTTGATGTGGGGGGCGACTTTGAGAAGAGCAAAAGTAATCTTTTCCTGGCTGGAATAATCATGAACGAAAATATATCCTTCTAGAAGATTTAACCATTTATCTACAGTGCCTGCATCTATTTGGCCCTCAAATATGGGAATGTCAAAGTTTACTTGTACCTTAAAAGGGGTGGAGCATCCAGAGTGGCTGGTGGATGTGGATGTGCCGCCGGTGGGAAACCATTGAATAATTTGGGCAAATTTATCCATCATTGCATTCCTTTGTTTCTCGAGGGCCTCCTGGAGCAATATTTTGATAGGATCTCCTACCCCGTAGTATTTCTTTTCTTCCCCCATGGGCAATTGTCGAGGGTTTGTGAGGCTGATCTTACAAAGGTTCAACTAGATCGAGCCCTAACTCCTTATATCCTGACCTCATTGGTGACATGGAAATAAATACAAAGAAAGAGCAAACTGCTCTGATACCACTAATCTAGATTTAAATAGGAATGCAACAAATTACAGATATAACCATAAATATATACATGCAACAAAAATAACACTTCATTTCATTAATATTAAATACTGAAATATGCTTACAAACATAATGGAAATAAGACTAGCTCAGGAAATGGCAGCTTATCTCTGAGAAGAGATGTGGCAGCTACATGCCTTTGAACTGTGTTACAATGAGGCTCAAATGCCTATTTATTATTGAGAAACAATGGAAAACCCTAAACATCCTAAAACCTAACCGTAGGAGATGAAGCGCGAAACTATGGGCCCTGTTAGGGTAGATTGGTACATCAACCTCCCGGGGTCGTAATTTCGGCATATGATCTTCGTTTGACATGCACAATAGCTCGTTAGAAAGATCTATCCGAGGACTACAACTTTTGAATGGCCAAAATTGGTCCATGGCCCATTTTGGCCCCAATGTTCCCAAAAAAAATCGTTTAGGGCGTCAAAATGGCTTTGGAAGTTCAGGACCTGAAAAACTGCGAAAAATAGTAAATTGTGCTATAAATAAAGAAACTGAAAAACTAAAAGAAACAATGGTGGGTGTTGAAGTGGAATAGGAGGGTGTCCACCAATATACACCTAAATAATTCATCCTAAATGATATAAAATTTATGATGAACTTATCAATATCATATAATATTTCACCATATCTGAGGAAAATGTTTCTCAAATCACTTTTTGTAGAATATCACCTAAAACAATGTTACAAGAAAAACATTTTGTGCAAAAAGGTTTCCATAAATTATGGGAAGTTGCAAAAAATGTGTAAAAATATAAAACTCTATAGCACCTGTGGATTTTTATTAATTGGTACACTTTGTAAGCATATGGTCTAAATCTATGGAAGAGATTGAAAACGAATCTTTCATGCTCGAAGCTCTCAACAATGCCAAGAATGCCAAGTATGCCTAAATGAATTATCACCATCACATATATTGCACCTTGGATCACCCACTCCAACACAATATACCATCACTTATCAAACTACTGGGAAAGATTTATTGAACTTTGTTTGGTCCATATAAAATAGGTCCAAGGACCAAGGGAAATAATACAGTGAATTAGAATATATGATCCATCAACAAAGTAATAACAATACTATGTGTGCTTATCCCTTAATTATAATAATTTAATAAGGTAGTGCAAGAAAGAGATTTTCTGGGTAATTCCTATCGAGTTATCAATAGGAAATGAAAAATTATTTCCTTGACACAATCCTTCCAACACTAACAACAACAATGTTATAAGAATATTTCCACAACAACATTTGGAATGAAAGAAAAGGATGTAAACTTTCGTTAGAGTCTACTAAAGGTGCCTTTGCTATAATATTGAATTAGTATCACATACATTATTTAGATTTTAGATAATCTTGAGGTCCGAACCAAAGCCAAATTCTCCATTTTCCATGACTAGAAACATAAAAAAAACAAAGATAATAGTATATTTACCTTCATTGTAATTAGAAAGGCAGAATATGGAAAATGGACACCAGTGGAATTTATAATTAAAAAGACATAATATGGAAGGACACCAAAGTAATTTACAAATTAAAAAGGTAGAATATGGAAATGTACAGGTTGTCCGCTTTAGAGAATGCAGAAATCAAGAAGCACGTACAGGAGCTACTCGAGAAAGGGTTTATAAGACCTAGCACATCACCATGTGCATCTCCAATTGTGTCGGTGACAAAGAAAGATGGCTGATGGAGAATGTGCATTGATTACCGAGCATTAAATAAGATAACGATAAAAAATCGTTATCCCCTTCCTCGCATAGATGATATACTGGATCAGTTGAAAGAAGTTGTTTACATTTCCAAGCTGGACTTGCATAGTGGCTATCATCAAGTCAGAGTTGCAGAGCAAGATGCATGGAAGACTACTTTCAAAACAAAGTAGGTTATGCCTTTTGGCTTAACTAATGCTCCTTCTACTTTCATGAGAGTAATGAATGATGTACTCAGACCGTTTATTGATGATTTTGTAATTGTATATTTGGATGACATTCTTATATTTAGTAAAACATGGGAGGATCATTTAAAGCATGTCAAGCAGACTCTAGATGTTTTAAAAAGAGAAAAAATTTATGTTAAACACTCAAAATGTGAATTTGGTAAAACATCTTTGAATTATTTGGGTCATATAGTAGGGGGTGGTGAATTGAAGATAGATCCCTCTAAGGTTGCAGTCATTGTAAATTGGCCTAAACCCAAATCTTCTACTGAAGTTAGAAGCTTCCTAGGTGCAGCACAATATTGGAGAAAGTTTATTGCTAACTATTCCTTAATTGCAACACCTTTACATGCTTTGACAAGATTGAACAAGGTGTTTCAGTGGGGAGGCAAACAGTAGAAATCCTTCGACACCTTGAAAGAAAAGCTTAGTACAACACCAGTACTAGCACTACTTGATCTTCAAAGACCATTTGAGATTGAAACAGATGCCAGTGACTATGCCATGGGAGCAGTGTTGATACAACATGATAAACCGATATGTTATCACTTTGAGACATTTAATTATGTAGTATTTAATTATCCCACATATGATAAAGAATTGTATGCCTTAGTACAAAGTGTAAAATAGTGGAAAAATTATTTAATGGGAAAAGAGGTAGTTATACATACTGATCATCAACCACTTCAATATTTACACTCCCAAACTAAGTTGTAGAAATCACGAACTATAGGTGGATGGGTTTCCTACAACAGTTTCATTTAGTCATCAGATATAAAAAGGGCATACGCAATAAAGTTGCAGATATGTTGTCCAGACCAACCACCAATGCATCTACTATACTTAAGCATAATTCAGTATTGCATGAAAGCTACATTAAACAATATGCTCAAGATATAGAGTTTAAAGATGTATATGCAACTTTAAGTTGTGGAAAACAAGTAGAAGAATTGGATTACCATGTTAAAGAATGACTCTTGTATCATTTGGGAAAGTTATGCATTCCACAAACTGAAAGAGTAGAGATAATTTGAGAAGCACACACTTCTCTAATATCAGGTCACTTTGGTGTAAGTAAAACAGTTGCACAGCTGCAAAGATTTTGTTATTGGCCAAAAATGAATGAGACAGTTTCTAGATATGTAAGGGGGTGTACTATGTGTGCAAAAAGCAAGCCGAACAATATAAAACTAGGCTTGTATAGTCCACTACCAGTTCCTTCTCATCCTTGGGAAAGTGTTTCCATCGACTTTGTTGGGGGATTGCCCAAATCTAGAAAAGTTCATGACTATTTATATGTTGTTGTGGATAGGTTCAGTAAAATGTGTATTCTAATACCATGTAACAAACAGACTACTGCTGAACAAACAACAAAGTTGTTCTTCCAACATGTATGGGTTCATTTTGGATTACCCACTTCCATTGTATCTAATTGAGATTCCTGATTTGTTGGGAAGTTTTGGTTGAGTCTGTGGGAACTGATGGACACCAAACTGAAGAAGAACACAACCTTTCATCCACAAATAGATGGCCAAATAGAAGTGGTCAACATGACAATGATCCAGTTGCTCAAAGGCTAATGCAACAAGCATCCCAAACTTTGGGATGAACATTTATGTTATGTGTAGCATGCTTACAACCGTGCTAAACATTCTTCTACACAAAGATCTCCTTTTGAGAACTGTTTTGGTTTCACACCAAGGTCTCCCTTGGATTTTGTCTTTGGTAAAGACATAGCGGTTGATGGACACAGTGATGTGCACAAGGCAACTAGGTTCATTGAAAAAATCCAAGAAATTTACCAGGAAATACAGGAACAACTGGAAAAGAGCCAAGCAAAGTACAAGGCAAGGCATGAAAAGCATCGGATGGAGCGAAGTTTCCAAGTTGGTGATAAAGTTTGGTTGTATATCAACAAAGACAAAATGCAAGGTGAAGGTAAGAAGCTGAAGCCAATAAGGTATGGACCTTTTAAGATACTTGAGAAAATTGGTGAGAATGCTTTTCGCCTTGATTTTCCAGCTTAAATGCACATCTACTCAATCGTTAATGCAGACAACTTGAGACTATTTGAACCTTTATTAATTGAAGATCTCGAAGAGAAGAGTCAATTGCCTTCTATTGATGATCTGTTGCTTGAATATCTCAATGAATTGCAGGAAGACACAGTTCTGGATAGGAAGGTGAGGATGACGCGCAGGGGAGATGTTGAGTACCTTAGGATTGGACTCAAAGGTTCAAAGCTAAGAAGTGCAAAATGGATAGAGACTGGACAAGTGAGACAGCTATACCCTCACTTCGTCGACGCTTGAAAACCAACTTTTGGTGGTCCAAAAGCTTTTTCAGTGGGAAGGCCGCGATCCGAATTGGATCCTTAAACACTCTCTAAAGTTTTCATGAACTTTGTAAAATTCATGCCAAAGTTTCAAAGTCTTATAAATGTCGAGCTTATTAGAAATAACCTCTAAACATTCGCAATTTGTGATCAGCATAAAGCAACGAGGACCCTTGGTCATGCGCATAGGTCGTTGGCCCATGGTAATGTGCGCTGGCACAAATTAGCGAAATGGTAGGTCATATCTAGAAAACGGGGGCAGTTTCTAATATACGATTAGCGACAAGTCGCTAATCGCATATCGCTGGGCAAACCCCTGGAAGAAGGAAAAGCCCCTAAGCGCTTGAACCTAAAAAGCATAAAACCGTATGGAAATATTTGATTCCATTAGAAGCAGGTCCCACACCAAAACCGGCAGGATATCGGAAGGGCTTGGAGCGGTAAATGGTTTCAACTGAGTCTCGCCTGATGCCATACACTGGTGACACACGTCTGACAGCTGAGAGAGAAAACCACTCACATCGGATGAGTAAACATAATGTTACTTACCTGCCCAATATGGAAATAGACTGTAGGATCTGGAGGCTCCAGGTCGATGGCAGAAAAGCGATCCGATGGATGACTGGATTTGATGGGGAAATAGGCTGAGTTGGATAAGATTTGAAGTCTGGCATGAATGATGATTTGGCAGAGGAATCAGTTTTGCGGGCAATCTTGGAGCAAACAGAAATAACGACTGTTCAAAGAGAACTGACACTTAGTTCATTATGAAACAGGTGGCCAGCTCCCTATGAAGTGTTACACAGTGATGATGACGCTAAGCAGGGGAATTCAAACGGATAGAGGCAAGAGATCCAGAAAGCCAGGAAGCAGAAACGAACAGTCAGGAAGCGGATTGGCTTTAAGCCACGAACTAACAGAGAGCAAGACAGGCAGAGAGGAAGCAAAAATCCGAGAGGCAAGAGAGAAGTGAATTGCAGAGAACAAAGAGGAAGTTGAGCTGACCTACAAAGCAAAAGCAACATCGAGCCAAACAAAGACAAAGAGAGTTTGAGAGTCTGTGAACTCCAGAGAAGGCTTGAGAGGTTCAAGCAAACTCCTCTGTATTCACTTGTCAGGTATTGAGTCTCAGATTAGACTCATACCACTGTGACCAGTTGAGGTCGAGATTTAGTAAAGGGAGTCTATGTACTCTAGAGACTTGGGGAATCCAAGTACAGTCCTACTGATTATCATCTGTTGATTGAGACTCAAATTGAGCTCACCTTTGTAAAAACTCTACTTTTTAAGACACAATAGAAAGGCCACCACTTAAGGCTAGACCAGGAGACATAGCCCAGGAGGATTGGGTGAAATCCTTATTAAAATTGTTGTGTTGATGTGTTTGCTTATTGTGTTTCTCTTAATGCTTCAGTGTATGTGTATTTTGCAATCTTATCATTCTGTTGCATAAAATAACATAGGCACACCCAAGCACATGAGTCTGTAATACCTTAATTAATTAACTAAGATCATTCATGAGTGATTTCAGATCATGGATTCCCAAGGTCGAATCGTGGTAGGAAGCAGCGTATAGAGGCTTTTCTTCTTAACGTTCAGTTTGGCAATGACATAGGCAATGTAAGATTTGATGTACATCCTGACATCCTGTCAACGATTCAACCAATATAAATACTTTTTCAATACTTCCACTATTTTCTTGAACCCAAAATTCCCAGCGGCCCGACTGTAGTGCACTTCCCAAATCATCTTGGCACACTCGCTTGAAGGAAAAAAAAGGTGTCCTAGGTGGCATAACAAGGCATCCTAAAGTTGAAAATTTGGAACTTGTTGACCCTTCAAGAGTGTTTCGTATGTGTGGATGAATTCTAGGTTGCTTTTGTAGAGAAGTGGCCAATCAAAAGTCTCATTCCCACAAGAGTTTGGCACAGTGGTTAATGCCAGGATTGGTGATCGGTTGAGGAAGTATGCAAAATTATTGGTGCTACCGTTCTTGTACTTAATATTCAAATGGAACTGTTGTAGTTATGTGGACCACTTCTGATGGAGATCATTCTTCAACTTCCTTTGTGTCTATATGAACTGTTGGGGTTGTCGGTGTATGTGGATAACTGTTTGCTTCCCCAAAATGTAATACTTCCATTGTCGAAAGTCTTGCACAATGGAATACATCTCTTTGTCATAAGTGGGATACTTCTGGGCTATGTCTCACTGTGATATGCCACTGGATTCCCCTGTTGAGTAAGGACTACCCCAATAGCATAGTTAGAGGCATTTGTCTTGATCTCAAATGGTTGTTGCAAGTATGGTAATGTGAGCACTAGTGTAGAGCAGAGGTGATGTTTCAACTCTGTGAATGCCTTCTGTTGAGATTCAGACCAAAATAAATTTTCTTTCACTCCTTCCTTGGTGACTTGACTCAAGGGCCAAGTGATATGAGATAACCCCTACACGAACTTGCGGTAGAAATTGGCAAGACCCAGAAAGCTACAAAGATCTGTCAGAGTGGTTGGGGTTGGCCAATCCCGAATGACTTGGATCTTGGTGGATCCACATGCACCCCCCGTTCATCAATAATGTATCCCACATACTTAACGTAGGTCATTCCAAAAGTGATTTTCTCCAAAATGGCACACAGCTTGCGTTGCCATGGTGTTTGGAGAACATATCGGATGTGGTGGAGGTGCTCTTCCCAACTCTAGCTGAAGATCAGGATGTCACCCAAGTATACCACTATAGATGAGTTGATGAATGGCCACAAGATGTCATCCATCATCCTCATGAAGGTTGCAGGAGAATTTGTCAACTTTAAAGGCATAACCAACCATTCGAAAAGGCCCTCCTTGGCTTTAAAGGCAGTCTTCCACACATCGGAGGGTTTTATTGGTACCTGGTGATATCCAGACTTCAAATCAATCTTGGTGAAATCTTCCCCCCCTTGAGTTGGTCCAGAAGGTCATAAATCTGTGGGATCAAGTACCTATTCTGGACAGTGATCTTGTTCAGCACCCAATAGTTAATACAGAGTCTCCAAGTCTCATCCTTCTTCTGTACCAACATGATTGGGCTCCCACAGGGCAATGAAATCGGCCAGATGTGACCTCTCTATAGCAGCTCGTGAATCTTCCTCTTGATTTTATCGTTCTCCATAATGAAGCACCGATAGATTGGTCCATTGGGAAACAACGCACCTGGGGTCAAATCGATGGAGTGTTAGACCTGACAGTGCAGAGGCACCCCTGCGGGGGAGGTGAAGATGTCCTCATACACCTCCACGACCTTGTCCATCTATTTTTGTCATTCGGAGGGGCCCTGTATGGAGGTCATGGCCACTGTCTTCTTCTTTCCCTGAGGGTATATCATCAGTAAAACAAATTTCCTAGTTTTGGAAATGAGCTTACTGCATTGTTTTGCATTAACCAAATAGATAGTGGTAGGCGGTTCTACCTCTGGTATCCTGTACAACTTATTTCCCAAGGTAAAAATAACAACGCGAGGCCTTGACTCATACACAACATGTCACTTCCACAAGTATGGGAGGCCTAATAATACATCACAAACATCAAGGGGAGCAATGTCACATAATATCTCATCTGTGAAGGGCTTGATTCTGTATGGAAGGTGACACTGTTGGCTCACACGAAGATCCCGTCCTTGGTGAAGCCACCTGATGGTGTATGGTTGTCGGTGTGCTATGGTCGGTAAGCCAAACTACTTCAAGACATCTACTAAAATGAGGTTCTTTTCGCTCCCACTATCGAAAATGAATTGTAGCGAGGAGCCCTTTACCCACATCTTAGAGTCGAGGAAGCGCTATCAGAGTGGAGGAGGCGCTACACCTCCTCTACATCTTCAGGTTCCTCCTTCTGGATCTTCGTGGTGGCAATGGTGGCGTAGGGATCTGCATTGGTAATTTGTTCCCTTTGTCATTCCCCTTGCCAGGTTCTGACACAGAGTCAGAACATGCATCTGATTCTGAAGCCTTCATCTTGACCATGAGTGACTGCTTGACCCGACATTCACTTATGTTGTGAGTGGAGCTCTTATGGAACTCACACCACTTTCCCGTGTCCTTCGAATTCGTGGTGTTTTTCTTTGCTTGTGGCTTTGGTGAGTTGTCCTGGGTCATCTCGCCTTTGCTTTGTCCTTTGTTCTGCAGTTTGGGAGTACCTTTCCCTTGCTTAAGATTCACAGATCCAAAATATCACTTCTTCTATTTAAACTTCTACTCGATTATGACAACGTATCGGTACGTCATGCCGAGCGAGGAGATATCCGAGAGTTCCATCTCATCCTAGATGTACCTTTGTAGGCAGTCGTGGTACTTGACTACCAAATGTTTCTTAGAATCCTCGATTCCCAACTTCGTACGAAGGGTATGAAAAGCATTGGTAAACTCCAATACATCTTAGTCCCTTCCCTGCTACAACATGGCCCACTTTATGTATTTATCCTCATAGATCCCAATAGGGTCATACTGCTCGTTGATGGCATCCCTGAATGAATTCCAGGTGGGAGTGGCTGAAAACAGTGAGGTCGTAGTTTCATCCTTCTACTCATAGTAGGTTTCCCACCATTCCTTGATGTGAGGGGCGACTTTGAGAAGAGCAAAAGTAATCTTTTCCTGGCTGGAATAATCATGAACGAAAAAATATCCTTATGGAAGATTTAACCATTTATCTACAGTGCCTGCATCTATTTGGCCCTCAAATATGGGAATGTCAAAGTTTACTTGTACCTTAAAAGGGGTGGAGCATCCAGAGTGGCTGGTGGATGTGGATGTGCCGCCGGTGGGAAACCATTGAATAATTTGGGAAAATTTATCCATCATTGCATTCCTTTGTTTCTCGAGGGCCTCCTGGAGCAATATTTTGATAGGATCTCCTACCCCGTATTATTTCTTTTCTTCCCCCATGGGCAATTGTTGAGGGTTTGTGAGGCTGATCTTACAAAGGTTCAACTAGATCGAGCCCTAACTCCTTATATCCTGACCTCATTGGGGACATGGAAATAAATACAAAGAAAGAGCAAACTGCTCTGATACCACTAATCTAGATTTAAATAGGAATGCAACAAATTACAGATATAACCATAAATATAGAGATGCAACAAAAATAACACTTCATTTCATTAATATTAAATACTGAAATATGCTTACAAACATAATGCAAATAAGACTAGCTCAGGAAATGGCAGCTTATCTCTGAGAAGAGATGTGGCAGCTACATGCGTTTGAACTATGTTACAATGAGGCTCAAAGGCCTATTTATTATTGAGAAACAATGGAAAACCCTAAACATCCAAAAACCTAACCCTAGGAGATGAAGCGCGAAACTATGGGCCCTGTTAGGGTAAATTGGTACATCAACCTCCTGGGGTCGTAATTTCGGCATATGATCTTCATTTGACATGCACAATAGCTCGTTAGAAAGATCTATCCGAGGACTACAACTTTTGAATGGCCAAAATTGGTCCATGGCCCATTTTGGCCCCAGTGTTCCCAAAAAAAAAACGTTTAGGGCGTCAAAATGGCTTTGGAAGTTCAGGACCTCAAAAACTGCGAAAAATAGTAAATTGTGCTATAAATAAGGAAACTGAAAAACTAAAAGAAACAATGGTGGGGGTTGAAGTGGAATAGGAGGGTGTCCACCAATATACACCTAAATCATTCATCCTAAATGATATAAAATTTATGATGAACTTATCAATATCATATAATATTTCACCATATCTGAGGAAAATGTTTCTCAAATCACTTTTTCTAGAATATCACCTAAAACAATGTTACAAGAAAAACATTTTGTGCAAAAAGGTTTCCATAAATTATGGGAAGTTGCAAAAAATGTGTAAAAATATAAAACTCTATAGCACCTATGGATTTTTATTAATTGGTACACTTTGTAAGCATATGGTCTAAATCTATGGAAGAGATTGAAAACGAATCTTTCATGCTAGAAGCTCTCAACAATGCCAAGAATGCCAAGTATGCCTAAATGAATTATCACCATCACATATATTGCACCTTGGATCACCCACTCCAACACAATATACCATCACTTATCAAACTACTGGGAAAGATTTATTGAACTTTGTTTGGTCCATATAAAATAGGTCCAAGGACCAAGGGAAATAATACAGTGAATTAGAATATATGATCCATCAACAAAGTAATAACAATACTATGTGTGCTTATCCCTTAATTATAATAATTTAATAAGGTAGTGCAAGAAAGAGATTTTCTGGGTAATTCCTATCGAGTTATCAATAGGAAATGAAAAATTATCTCCTTGACACAATCCTTCCAACACTAACAACAACAATGTTATAAGAATATTTCCACAACAACATTTGGAATGAAAGAAAAGGATGTAAACTTTCGTTAGAGTCTACTAAAGGTGCCTTTGCTATAATATTGAATTAGTATCACATACATTATTTAGATTTTAGATAATCTTGAGGTCCGAACCAAAGCCAAATTCTCCATTTTCCATGACTATAAACATAACAAAAACAAAGATAATAGTATATTTACCTTCATTGTAATTAGAAAGGCAGAATATGGAAAATGGACACCACTGGAATTTATAATTAAAAAGACATAATATGGAAGGACACCAAAGTAATTTACAAATTAAAAAAGGTAGAATATGGAATTAGGGTAATTTTGAGGTATAAAATGGGCCTCCTAAGGAAATTATAAAATAATAGTGGAAATAATAAAATAAGATTAGATTACATCATCAAATTTTAGAGGGATAAAAGACCAAACTATTTTTTCAACTCGTATTTTCAACTTATCTTCCTATAGGTTTACTCAAATTTTGAGCGGAAGCACTCATTGGATGCAGAATTTAATTCCTCATCTAAGGAGTACCCATGTTACATACTTTTGATGGACCTTGCTACACGAAAAATTAGAAATACATGAAAAATGTGATGGCAATCACGTTTTTTCATGTATTTCTCATTTGTTCGTGTAGTAGGGTCCATCGAAAGTATGCAACATGGGTACTCCTTGGATGAGGAATTAAATTTTGCATCCGAAGAGTACTCCCACTTGAAATTTGAGTAAAAACTTAGTGAGATAAGTTGAAAATAGGAGTTGAAAAAGTATTTTTATTATTTTATTATTTTTTAATCTTTGTACCTTTTTACTCCAAAAATGGTGAATCATCCCCCATGGTTGACATCATAATCTTCAATCTATTGGTTCTTATAAATTTTATTTTGGTTGTACATTTTTCTTAGGAGGCCCATTTTAGACCTCAAAATTCCCCTAATGGAAGAAACTCGACAGAGATTGGATCTAATAGTGCCCTTTAAAATGCCTTATTCCTAAAAATTCAAGTTATATGGCTACACAACTAAAATTAAACCACCCATGAATAAAATTACCATGACTCGAGCACATAATTGGCTAAGTAATTTCCTGAAAGCCTACACAAGTTGCCTTCAAGAAATAATAGACATCATTTTTTGAACCAACTCCAAAAAAAGTCCAGATTTTTGAAATCCTCTTGAGTCTAAGCATCAGATAATTTCAAATCCAAACCAATATGCATGTGCCATTGGTTGGAGGAAATATAGGCGATGGTAACCAGTAAGGATAGCTAGGAATGTAATGCCTCTCATCATTTTAACATGATTTTGTAACTTTAAAATAAACCATATGGATATAGAAGATGATGACACAATGACAAATCAAAGGTCATAATAATAACCATATGTAATTGATAATTAGAACATAAATTTATTTTTCAACAAATAAAATTTTGTTTTAAAAACGAGAATAACAATTAAATTATAAAAAATAAATAAACTAAAAAAAGACAAATAAAAGAAGAAAACTCCTCCATAAGCACATTGATCTTGCATGCAACCCATTTGTCCCCTTTGTAAATCTCCCACACAAATTTTCATTTAGACCTAAATCAGGTCTCTAAATGTCAGGCCTCTGCAAGGCAAGCACATGCTCATTGAAACTCTCACTCATTAGTTGTTTTGAATATAAACCCTACATTTACACCAAAATAGATCAACACATGTATAAATTTGTATTCACTTTAATTTTTGTATAATTTGGGCCAGATTTGAAATATAGGCATTCCCTACCCTGTCCACCTACTTACTCACTTTCACTCACTCACATACTCTAAGCACTCTAACATGTCTCATAGGCTTACATATATTTATAGAAGTAAATCTAAACAAAAATGGGTTCTAGATCCTAAACTAACTCCTACAATCTCTCTCTAGATCCCGAAAATCCTCACCTAATCCCTTATCTCTAGATCCATATTCCTCTCATGAGATATAACTAACCTCAATTATCTCTAAATCTCCCAAATATTCTTGTGATCTATCCTAATGAGTATATTTAATTACAATACTTCTCGCTATCATATAATTCTCTTAAAAATATAGGAAAATACATTTAAATTAAATAATTAAATCTAACTTAGGAACCAACCCCCTTGGTAAAGGAAACCCTAGGTTAGATGCACCCACATCACACTCCCCACATTAAAAAAATTCACAGTCTCTCGACCATATGTCTTCATAAATTGATTTAACTCCTCATAAATCCCAAAATTTAGTATGTCGCTAACCATGTAATCCGTGATGTTGTTGATTTTTTGTGATTTTCGTTTCCAATCTTCTAGGCTTCCAAACTTTATGTTGTAATTATCCTCCTTCATTGTTGATGTAGGCTCACTCGGTCATTGGAAATCTACTATCATCCTTCCTTTTCTCTATTCAATAAAAGTCTTTTTAGACTCTTTCAACATCAACTTCCTCATCTCTTCAATTTCAATGTTCAACTTGTCCTTTGACTGGTGCGCATTACCGCTTCCTTATTGAACATTTTTGTTATTGTTTTCCAATGGGATCCTGATATTTGAATCTTCCTTAGTCATTTCCTGCATTCCTTCATCCTTTTCAAAGCTGTTATATATCTGTTTGGATTGATTATTGTTGTTGTCCACTAGCTACTTTGTTTCCTTCATGGAAAACTTGTCTTTATTTACCTTTGAACTATTGTAATCCACCGTAATTTCATTTACTTCACACTTTGTCTTTGGATTATCCAACCATTCTTCTAGGAACCTTAGCTCTACTGCAATATCTCTCATGTTTATATCTGACCACTTTATTTGATGATCCTTTTCCATTTCATCATTATCTTTCATAGTAGCTTTTATTATTTGTCCATCTTTGACATTTTTAGGCTTCGTTTCTTTGTAAATTTGTTGTTCATTATTATTGTACACAAAGTTAATGATTTTTTCAATATCAACTACATGTCCTACATCAAGACACCATCTTTCAGATTTAAAATCAATATAGCCTTTATCTTCCATTGATGATTCAACCATCATATGTCAATATTCTAAACAATTTGTAAGATTATCAATAGGTCTTATGTCAACATCATCACGTCCTCACCAAGCATCAGTCCTTTCTCTAGTTTATAATAAAAAACTTCTTCTTCTTCGTATTCCACTATTTTGAGTTCATCTTCATTCAATCAAATTCTAATCATATGCCTCATTCTGTTTCTTAGTTTCCTTGTAAACAATTTCTTAATAGACCATTTTACTTGCTTCTTTATTCATCATCTATATCTGTATATTTCCTATTCCCGTGGAATCTCCTCTAGTACACGAAGTTGTACCTTCATCTCAGTTATTTCTCAATCAATTTCCTCTCGAGTCATCCTCTCCATTTTCATGCCAATTTCCTTGGCATCTTCCTCCATCCTAGTGTAAATTTCACTCAAACCCTTCTCATGATTATCAGTAGCCATCTTCACTTTTCCCTATGTGAATTTTACGTTGATGACTTGCAAACTACACTAAGCCTCTGCAAAGCAAGTCTATTTCAACTTGCTATAAGTACCTCACCAACCTTCTCTCTAAACTTGGCCTTTTGATGACATTGGTTCTTATACTAAATATTCTGAGATTTCTCTACTCCTTTAGGCTTATGTGTTGAAAAATGTAACTAGTGTCGGTCTTCATAATTGTATTTGATGAAAAGAAAGAAAAATATTTTTTTTTGTGAAATAAAACTTATTTTTGAAGCATGTATTTCATGCTCTTTTATTTGTTTTCTAGGTCAAAGTCTCCATTGAAGGCTTCAAGTTTTTGTCAAGAGTCAAAATAGTAATTGTCAGAAGTATTAGACCCTTCTTGGGCTTTTGTACATGTAAAAGGAATTATCTTTGAGTCAAAAGTGTTATTTGTCATCTCCACATCAAGTTGGCCCTATCCTCATGAAGTCATCCTAGATTAGGGCTATTCAACCTAGCAAAAGTACTATAAATAGAGGGAGCTCGAGACGTTTGGAAGCACACACACGACAAGTTCGATCTACAAGCAAGAGAGGATGAAAAAGGAAGAAAATTGTAGGAGAAGGAGACCTAATCCAAGGAAAGATGAAAATTAAAGTTTTGGAGCATTTCTCTCTCACACGTGTGAGTTTTTCTAGGGTTTATGGGAATTTTTTGGGGGCTGAAATTTCTACAGTTACTGCAAGCCTAAACTTTTGCTGTTTGGGGCCCAAAATTCTAGATTGGAATAGTTTTTTAGTAGCTGGCACTTGGAAGGTTTGGAAGTTTTTTCCTACTTAAAGGAAGGGTTGACTTGGTGATTGGAGGATGTATTTGTATAGGTCAAAAATGTCTTGTATTGTCTCATATTTATTTGAATCTACTAGTGGTAAAGTTGGACTAGGTTTTCCTCTAGATAGGGGTTTTGCCCTGGCTGAGTGCCTACATCTTGTGTTCCTTAATTTAGTGATATTAATGCAATTTTGATTTGGTAATTTATTAATGAAAGATAATATAATAAAGAAGTAAAATAAGTCAACATAAATCACAAGTAATTATGATTCAATAAAGAGGAATACAAACCTAATTACTACAAGCATTGATTTCTCAACATGATATCAGAGCTAAGGTGGAAGGAAAAAACTCTTGTAAGGAAAATCACTCTCTCTATGACAAGCTTCTTGAATATACGACTTAGCCTCTTAAAAATTTAAGGAAGATTTGGAATGGAGGTCATTTGCAATCTAACTAGAAGAGTCAAGAGTGAAGGATTTTGTGTTGCGCTTATAGGTACTTTTGATGACGATAATTCTTGGATTATTAATAGTGGAGAATCAAGACACATGTGTTAAGGCACCATGTACCACTCTTGGTAGATCTGATGCTCTGATTATGGCCTAGGGCAACCCTTCCTTCCAGACTTGGTCCAAAATTTAAAAAACAGTGTTTTATTCCCTATATGCTACTTTGCCTTGTGATAAAATCATGTACACACGGGTCAACATATACCCAACCTGCGTACATATGTTAAAACACCTAAAAAAATAAATTTCCTTAATTTCTGGTGGAGCTCATGGGTTTCACCTGTTACTCGCCTCATATTTCCCGTGGCCCAACTGTTTCCCAACTGAAAAAACTAATTTGGAGAAGTATAAATAAACCTCCATGGAAAGGCCTTAGGAGAGAAGATATGAGATATTGATACTATAGTGAGATTACCCTTGATCGAGTTTGACAAAATCCATGTGCCTTTTGCACTCCCTAAAGCTTCAGGAAACCCTTGTTTCCTTGTTGGAGATATCCTTCATCTTTCTTGAGATATCCTTGTATTGGTGACGGAGGATGTTTTTAGGCTAGGAAAGGCTGGATCCAGAGGACGGTTCCACTTGGAGCCAAAGAAGGACTCAGGTTGTATTTCTCCACTTTACTTGTATCTAACTTCAATAAAGAAATATTGTTCTGTTTTTGATATTAAATGTGTTTATGAATCTATTTATATTATAATTCATTTATGAATCTTACACTGATGCGTAATTGTTCATTCATTTATATGATTTAAAGTTAATATCATGAACATTCTTTATGTTTCTACTATTGTATATGTTTCATTTGAATAATTTTCTTGTTTCGAAGACATCAAGAGAAGCTGACGGTTTTCACCCTATGGGATCTACTCAAACGTAGGACTTCCGGGTAAGGACACTCTTACACAGTTTAGTAGAATAAACATTTAGGTTGATTGCCTGAGAATTTCTTGTTGTGGTTTAGCCTCCACTCTGTTTGGGTTCTCAACTCAAAGCCCTAGGGTGTTCTCACCCGCAACAACATGACAGGAGAAAGTGGACAGCTTAAAACTCTATCAAAAGTTTCATCATGACATTAAGTGGAACATCGATACAACAACAACTAGGCAGTCAAAGGTCTTAGATCTACATCATTGAAGCTATAAAGTGGAGGAAATCTACATCTCAACAACATCCTCTATGTCCTGGGTGTGAAAAAGAATTTACTTTCCTTTTCTTATTTATAAGTTAAAGGAGATAGAGTTATTTTCGTAGATGGCAAAGTTTTGGTTTGGGGAAAATATTCTAGTTTTGAAAAGGCAAGGGTGTTTGGGATTCGAGAAGGAAGACTATATAGAGTTATTACACCGTCTCCTTAAGCTCTTGTTCATGTGGAATTTAGTCCCATAGAAATTTGGTATAAAACATATGGACATATTCATTACAAGATAATTCCCTCTCTAAGTCAAATGGTGAAGGGAATTCCAAACGTTAACGAGGAACATGAAGGAGTTTGCAAGGGATGTGCCTTGGGAAATAATACTAGGAATAATTTTACAAACAATGACACAAGCTCTAAAGAAATACTAGACCTCATTCATTCTGATGTGTGTGGACCCATGTATGATAAATCTCTTGGAGGTCATCAATATTATGTAACCTTCATTGATGATCATTCTAGAAAGACATGGCTCTATCTTCTTAAGACAAAGGACAAAGTGTTTGAAAATTTCAAGGAATTTAGATCCAAAGTTGAGACCCTGATTGAAAGAAAGATAAAAAATTTTGGATCCCACAATGGATGTGAATACACTTCAAAGTAACTTATAGCTTATTGTAAGGAGGGAGGCATTAAGAGGTACCTCATTGTTCCCTACCACCCTGAAAAAAATGGAGTAGCAGAAAGGAAGAATAGAACCATTAAATAATTCATAAGGAATATGATATTTGATCAATATCTACCAAAATTTCTATGGGGAGAAACATCCATGACAACAATATACATACAAAATAGAAGTCCTCATGGAATCCTTGATAATATGACACCATAAGCATTCTCTGGAAAGAAGTCACGTGTAGACCATATCTAAATCTTTGGATGTCCTGAATACATTCATGTTACAAACGACAAGTGAAATAAGTTAGACTCTACAAGCATTAAAGGTATTTTTGTTCATTATAGTCTCTCATCAAAATCCTATAGAATCTACATCAAAGAAGAAAGGTGAATTGAAGTAAGCACGAATGTCATATGAAGAAAATATTGCATACAAAATATCCAAAGATATTCCTATTGAATCTGATGGAGAAGATGCACCACTATTTGAAGAAGAAAAGCAACATGAAAATTCACCTACAAGACCAAGTGAACCAATACAACCTATTACTATTCCCGAAGTAAGGAAGAGACTAGCATGGCTAAAATATACACTTAAATAAGTCGAAGGCAACTTTTACAGAAAGAAATAATTCAAAAACATACTCTAGTTATGCAGCATACATTACAAAGTTGATTGAAGAAGAACCATTTACCTTTGAATAATCTGCTCATCAAGAAGAATGGAAGAAAACAATGCAGGAAAAATATCAATCTATCATGAAGAATGGGATTTTGGAAATTGTTCCTAGACCTAGTGACAAATCTATTGTCACTTGAAAATGTATTTATAAGATAAAACATGTCATTGATGGAAGCATAAACAAATACAAAGTTATATTTGTTGCAAGATTTTTCTCTCAAAAGAAGGAATAGACTACCAAAAAACGTTTTCCCCCACTACCAGGTATACTACAATTAGATATTTGATTTCATTAGTAGATACTGTGGGATATAATATCCATCAAATGGATGTCAAAACATCCTTCCTAAATGGAACCATAGATGAAGAAGTATATATTGAAAAACTGGAAGGCTTTGAGATAAATAAGAGGGAGACACATGTTGGCTTGAAGAAATCTCCTAGGGCTTGGTACGCCAGAGTGGATGCCTATGCTTCAAGAATTGGTTTTTCCAAAAGTTTTGTCGATGCAAACCTCTACATCAAAATAGTGAAGAATGTATCAGTTATTATACTTTATTACATGTGTAGAGTGAAAAATTATAGAATGTAAGAATTTGTTGCTAGCCAAATTTGAAATGAAAGATATGGGACTCATGAACTATTATTTGGGCTTTGAATTTTGGTAGAAACCTAGTGAAATATATCTTGGTCAAGGCATGGACAAGGAAAGTACATAATAAAGATACGACAAAATTTTAGTATGTTGGATTCCAAGCCTATGACGACTCCCATGATCACAAATCTAAAGAATTTGAGAAGCTTCGACTCTTTTTCCACTAATCCTACAAGTTACCATAAGTTGGTAGGCTCTCTGATATACTTTTTGAATACTAGACCTAACATATACTTCCCTATAAATGTTAGTTAATTTCAATTGGAGACCCATCATGGCAATTGGATAACTTCCAAGCAAATTTTAAGATACTTACGTGGAACCATTCATCACTACCTAAAATATGATGGAAAATAAATTAGGTTAATAGGTTTTACGGATTTTGATTGGGGTGGTAGTGAGAAAGATGGAATAAGTACTACTAGTGGTTGTTTTAGTTTGGGATCTACAATGATTTCATGGATGAGTAGAAAAAAATATCTTGTTTCTTTAAGTAATTTTGAAGTTGAATATGTTATTGCATGTGAAGTAGTAAAATAAGTAGTTTGGTTAAGAAGACTCTTGTCAAATTTGTTTAAAGGGCCACTAGATCCTACAGTGATAAATTGTGATAATCAAAGCAACATCAATATGTTTGAAGAACACATGTTTCATGTAAAGACAAAGAATTTTGAATATTTTAGAAGCATGCTTGGATTGGTGGACATTACAAATTTAATTGATATGGAGAGGTGAAACATCTTGGGGTGACAAGATGCTTTGGAGGACACTTGGTTGGCTTAGGATGATGTCTAGCTCCCGAAGTATGCAGGGTGGGTTTGTCTTTGATCTCTGACCTTGGATATGCACTAATTTGAAAATCACACTTTGAGTGATCTCAGTTAAAGAATTATTGAATGAAGGTATTACAGACTCATGTGTAGGTGTGTGTCTATGTTATTTTAGGCAACAAATCGATCAGATTGCAAAATACACAGACACTGGAAAATGGAAAACAACAGAGAAACACAGTAAGCAAATACAAGAACACAACAATTAATAAGGAGTTCACCCTATCCTCCAGGGCTATGTCTCCGGTCCAGCTTTCAGTGGTGGCATTTTTTTATTGTGTCTTTAAGCAAAGAATTATAATGAGGAGCTCAATCTAAGTCTCCTGAAATAGAATTGCTTGGCAGGGTGAACCTTGGATTCCCCAAGCCACTAGAGTGCACAAACTCTTTTCCTTACCAGCTCTTGACCTTTCTGGTCTTTAAGGGGGGGAGCCCAATATGGTACTCGATTCCCAACAGATCCCCTCAAGGGTGGCTTGAACCTCTCAAGCTCTCTGGTGCTCGATGCTGCCTTTGGTCAGCTCGGCCCTCTGTTTTCTGCTTTTTGCTTCACTGTCTTTTCTTTTCTTTATCTTTGTCTTCTTCTCTCTAGTTTTTCCTCTCTCTCTCTCTGTGTTTTCTATTCTCTGTTCATGGCTTTAAAGCCAATTGATGTCATGAATGTTCGATTACCCTTCTTCCTCCATCGGATCACCTGCTACTTTTCGCTTGGAATTCCCTGTCTCTGCGTTATGGTCATTGGCTCACAAGGAGTGACCACTTGTCCTCTCATGAACTGCACCAACTCTTCCTCATCCGTTCGGTTCTTCAGTTTCGTCAGGAAATGACTCATCCACCACCTCAGCGGTCAAATCGAACCTCAAATCCTTGTAGATCTCGGTTTAATCCCCTGTCAAATCCAGTTCTTTCATCGGGCGCGTTCTCAGCCGTTAGATCTGGAGCCCCTAGATCTGACGTCATTCGCTCATTTTGCATGGTCGACTTGCTCGACCGTTAGCATGCAATGAGCGATGGTTTTATCTCTCCTCCACCTGCCATGCATCGAGCGCTGAATGGAATCACTAGGTTTAAGCCAAATCCGCTTACCGCCCAAGGGTACCCAAAATATATACCGCCGGTTTTTGGAGTGCGGGTCCCGCCTTTAGCCTTTTGCGCTTTTCCCCATGGTTTTCTCGGCTTCCATGCGACTGAGCACTTCAGGGCCTTTCCATTTTGAGGGGTTTGGCCCAGTGATGCGCGATTAGCGCTAATCAGAAACTTCCTCCTTTTCCTGATCCGGGCTTCCCAAGTACCAGTTTCACCTCCTGCGCAGTCTCCATGGGCCTCGGTTAGCACACTTTGACCGAGGTCCTCGTCTTTCCACGTTGGCTGCCAACTGCCACTGTTCAGAGGTTTTTTTGATCGCTCTGTGCTTTTGAATTCGAAGTTTGTCCCGATTTGATACAATCATGGTGATTTTATTATTCTTCATGGATCCAATTCGAATCACTACCTTCCCACTGAAAAAGCTTTTGGACCACCAAAAGTTGGTTTTCAAGCATTGACTAAGTGAGGGTACAATTGTCTCACTTGTCCAATCTCTATCCACTTTGCACTGCTCGACTTTGAACCCTTGAGCCCTACTCTGAGGTACTCAACATCTCCTCTGTGCATTGTCCTCACCTTCGTGTCCAGAATTGTGTCTTCCTGCAATTCATTAAGATATTCAGGTAGCATGTCATCAATAGAAGGCAATTGACTCTGCTTTTCGGGATCCTCAATTAGAGAGGGTTCAAACAATCTCAAGCAATCTACATTTACAACTGAGTAGATGTGCATGTAAGCTGGTAGGTCAAGGTGAAAAGCATTTTCACCAGTCTTCTCAAGTATTTTGAAAGGTCCATACCTGATGGGCTTTAGCGTTTTACCTTCACCTTGCATCTTGTCCTTATTGATATATAGCCAGACTTGGTCACCAACTTGGAAACTATGCTCCATCCGATGCTTGTCATGCCTAGCCTTGTATTTGGCTTGGCTCTTTTCCAGCTATTCCTGTATTGCCTGGTGGATCTCTTGGATTGTTTAATGAACCTAGTTGCCCTGTCCAAATAATTGTGTCCCTCAACTGTGGTATCTTTACCAAAGACAAAATCCAAAGGAGACCTTGGTGTAAAACCAAAACAGGTCTCAAAAGGAGATCTCTGTGTAGAAGAATGTTTTGCTCTATTGTAAGCATGCTACACATAACACAAATGTTCATCCCAAAGCTTAGGATGTTTGCTGCAATATCATTTGAGTAACTGGATCACTATCTTTTTAACTACTTCTGTCTGGCCATCAGTTTGTGGATGAAAAGTTGTGCTTTTCTTCATTTTGGTGTCCATTAGTTCCCATAGACTTGACCAAAAATTCCCCACAAACTGGGTGTCTCAATCAGATACAATGGAAGTGGGTAACCCAAAATGAATCCACATGTTCAACGAATAGTTTTACAGTTTGTTCAGCTATAATCTGTTTATTACATGGTATCAAAATACACATTTTGCTGAACCTATCCACACCAACATATAGATAATCATGACCTTTCCTAGGTTTAGGCAGTCCTCCAACAAAATCCATGGAAACACTTTCCCAAGGGTGAGAAGGTATTGGTAATGGAGTGTACAAGCCTAGTTTTCTATTGCTGGGTTTGCTTTTAGCACACATAGTACACCCTCTTACATATCTAGAAATTTTCTCATTCATTTTTGGCCAATAACAAAATCTTTGCAGCTGTGCAACTGTTTTACTTACCCCAAAGTGACCTGATACCAGAGAAGTGTGTGCTTCTCTAATTATCTTTACTCTCTCAGTTTTTGGAATGCAGAGTTTCCCACAATGGTATAAGAGTCAGTCCTTTACATGATAATCCAATTCTTCTACCCGTTTTCCTTGACTCAAAGTTGCATATACATCTTTCAAATCTATATCTTGAGCATATTGTTCAATGTAGCTTTCATGTAGCACAAAATTATGCTTAAGTATAGTAGATGCATTTATAATGGGTCTAGATAACATGTCTGAAACTTTATTATATATGCCATTTTTATATCTGATGACTAAATGAAACTGTTGTAGAAAACCCATCCACCTATAATGTCTTGATTGCTGCAACTTAGTTTGAGAGTGTAGATATTGAAGTGGTTGATGATCAGTATGTATTACTGTCTCTTTTCCCATTAAGTAACGTTTCCACTTTTTCACACTCTGAACTAATGCATACAATTCTTTATCATATGTAGGATATTTAACTACTGCAGGATTAAAAGTTTTAGAATGATAACATATGGGTTTACCGTGCTGTGTCAACACTGCTCCCATGGCATAGTCACTGGCAACTGTTTGGATCTCAAATGGTCTTTGCAGATCAGGCAGTGCTAGTACAGGTGTTGTACTAATCTTTTCTTTCAAGGTGTTGAAGGCTTTCTGATGTTTGTCTCCCCACTGAAACACCTTGTCCAATCATGTTAAAGCATGTAAGGGAGCTGCAATTGAGGAAAAGTTAGAAATGAACTTCCTCCAATATTGTGCTACCCTTAAGAAGCTTCTCACTTATGTAGCAGACTTGGGTTTAGGCCAGTTTACAATGACTGCCACTTTAGAGGGATATATCTTCAATTCACCACCCCCTACTATATGACCCAAATCATTTAGAGATGTTTTTCCAAATTCACATTTTGAGAGTTTAACATGAAGTTTTTCTCCTTTCAAAACATCTAGTGTCTGCTGAACATGCTTTAAGTGTTCTTCCCACATTTTACTAAAAATCAGAATGTCATCCAGATACACAATAACGAAATCATCAAGAAAAGGTCTTGTTGGACACCTAATCCTAAATGGGTTAGTGTGGAAGCTAAAGAGACAAAGCAGTCCAAGGGACCTTGGGATGTGAATCCCAAAGGTCACCATATTGTACTATAAATGTATATCTATTGTTAATAAAATTGAAATGCATGCTTTATCATTCATATCTTTCTCACTCCCCATGTCTGTTTAACATGGTATCAGAGCTATGATGTGTGGCCTGTGTAGATTTTGAGATCTGTCCTGTTCAGGGATTTATGCTCTCTTAAATATTGATGGTGTGAAGGAGAATGCTGGTACGTAATGTATTGCCCACCATATGAATTCTTTCGGTTTCAAAGCTCAAGTCTCTTAATATTGGATGCCCATGACCAGAAATTGGCTGCGGTAAAAAAAGAAACTGGGCAGGCATTAAATTCCCATCTTCATGCTCATGCTATTATTTTTCTGGTCCATTTCCTGACTCCCAACTTTGGCTTTCTTGAGAAATCAGAGCTACCCAATCTCGTTTAATTACCCCCTTGCCCTTTCTACCCATCTGGTCGAGGATTTTAAAGAGAGGAAAAGGAAGGTCCAGTTCGCCTGCCACAGTTTTCTTCTTGAAGGTGAAGAGAATGTCAGGAAGACCTGCAATAGAGGTGTTGCGCTCCCATTTATCGAGAGTCAGGATTCTCTATCGCTCTCGCATTTGATGTTTGGCACACATCCGTGTGTGCAAAACAGCTTTAGGGTTTTTGTTGATGTATCGCTACCATATTACAGCATTACTTATATTTTTACTTGCTTTTCCTAACCATGTTATTTCCCAATCGCTGTCTTCTTCGGTTATTTGGGTTGGCTCCATTTTCTACCTGCGTAGAGGAGCCATAAACTACCACGAATTCTGTCATCATACTTTTGCGGGTTGGCTAGAGTGAAAAGAAGTTTCAGTAAACTCTGTTGAATGCTATCACGTAGATGCTTTGGTCAAATAATTCATTGAATTGCTTGAGAAAGCTTAGCTACAAACAACCTCCAGAGAATCCATGAGATTGCGAATATTGATTTATAGCTGTGATACATGAAATATGATAATTTCTGTCGTTAATTGGTCTGGCGTCTTGCACGTTCTGCTGTTTTCCATGTGAACAGTCCGCCAACTCTATAGCCATCTTTGCCACTCTTCCAATTGTAAGAATTAAATACGAGAAGAGCACCGACATTTATGAAAGAAGGCCTTGTATTCGCAATGTTGCTGACATTTCCTTCAGCGTCTGTGCAATAACTCGGAATGAATACGGAGAATGCTACAACCAGAATGACTAGATAATCCATCACAACAAGTCCAAAACAGTACCTAGAGCTTCAAATGACTTCAAGCTATCCGGCTTCTGAACAACAAATGTGGATCTGAGCATAAAGGATGGTTGTCAGCAGCTACTTCGGGTCTTCAAGGGAATTTTTCAAATTTATGGACTAGATATCTGGAGGAGTTTAAAAAGGGGCATATTTGGATTGAGGAGACAAACTGTTTGGGCGAGTCAATGAATAAGTCTAGCTTCCCTCTCTTTGAAGCTGAGTCATTCTCTGCATCCTTGTATTTATCTCTTTCAGTAAATATATGAGTAGACTTATTCTCTGATATTTGGGTTTTTCGCTTAGTCTGTTGTGAAAGAAATTAAGCTTGCATCACTTGCTGGTAGACCGAGATTTCTGTCATTTCCTTGCTGGTGTACCGTGACCAGTCCCTTGTTTCCTTGTGCCGTGGAGAGTAGCTACTGAGGGAGGTGATCGTTTAGGCGAAATAAGGCAAGTTCTTGGAGTTTGGGAGTTACTGGTAGCTGCATCTGGGATCTCTGACATACAGCTCTACCTGGTCTTGTAAGTTTGAGTTTGATCCTTCTTTTTTGTGAACAAGTCTAGTGGCATCTATACTGCTAAATTGGGATACATTGCTTTGATATCTTTAAAGAGACAAGACACAAAGTTGTTGTGGACTAAGCTCTGGAAAATAAGAACTGCTAAATAATCTATCATTCACATGTAGCCAGCTCTGAGCAACAGAGTATTGACTAAGGTACTGGCTAGCTCTGAGCAACAGAGTATTGGCCAGGGAACTACTTCAGAGAAGACAGGTAGAAGGGCCCAGTTACCGTATTTTATGTAAAAATAGTGAAGAGACCATTTCACAGTTGACCATATTTGTCCTGTTACCATTCAGGTTTGGTTATAGATTGGCCAGAGTTTTCGTCTTTTGAAATGTTAGAACACTGTCTACTGATTCATTACAGAGGTAGCATCTCTAAGAGAAAAGAGCCATACCTGTTCTTGTTCTATAAGGTATATTGTTTGCTCGTAATGAACTTTTGAACAAAGATCTATTCCAGGTTCCTCCATTTCAGGTCTCTGCGTAGGTAGCTGCTATATTTCAAGTTAAAAAAAAAAAAGATATTAAACTCCAGATCCCTTGACAGGAGACAGTGGGGTCAGTATCTTTTATAGGGGATAATGGGGAGCTTTTCAATCGACATTTATTGTCGCTGCTGATGCATCATAATCTGTAGACCCATCATCCCGGTTTCAGGATACCAAAATTTTTAGATCGATTTCGCCTTAAACTTGGTTTGTTTTTGCGTGTTTAAAGGCTTGCTGAGTAATGAAGATGAACTTCACTTACGGATAGTGAATATCAGCAAAAATATACAGAGAAACAACTCAATGGTAGATAATGATTCATGACGTCTAATTGCTAAGCGTTATCAAAAGAATAGAAAAGGCAACTCGTTCCATCTTCGGTTATATATACCCAGGCAACTTGACCTATATACCCACGCAACTCAATATTAATATATTTTACAAGTGAAATATAGTTGCAATTAATATAATCACTGTAAAGATAGGGCAATGTGCTGCTGTTATATTTCATGAGGACTCCAATGACAAAGGAGAGTAAGTAGGCTACTATCCACTATATGTTGCATTTAATTTGCTATTGGATAATATAAGTTTTTTTGAAGATTGTTACTACATGTGGAAGCATTAAAAACAATGTACAGTGAATAAACTTACGAAACCACCCACCTTGGAGAACATTGTGGCAAAAACCATTTGCATATCAGGGTTTATCTGTTGAGATAATGGCCAAACTTGAAGATGCATTAAAGTTATTGAATATCCTAATTCATTCCACTATTGATGAGATGGTCAAAGTCAACAAAGAAACTCTTTTTGACATTCAAACTTATTTGAAAAATGCACAAGAAAAGATCGATTTTTTGCAGCTTGAGACAAAGCTGCAGCAAGAAGAACTACAACAATGGAGTCATCATTCTAAACCTGTTTCTGTTCAGAAGATTGAAACAGACTCCCATAAACAGCAAGTCAATAATGTTACAGTGCAAGTTAATAATGCAACAGTTGTACATGCAGATGTAGAAACTCAGTTTGCACTTCCCAAGCCCATCATCAGACCTTGGGAACAACTTTTCCACAACAAGCACAGAACTGGTCTTGGATATGACAAGGAATTGTCCTTTCATATTCCAGATTATGCCAAGCCCATTCAGTTTCAGAGTGCTGGATTCATTCATGACAGTTCAACTTCAGCTGTTCCAGACTCTACTCCTCTTCCACAGCAACAACAACAACAACAGATCGTGAAATGCCAACACTGTGATCGAGTTGGCCATCTGAAAGATCACTGTTTTGATCTTCATCCATGTAA